>VXBZ01008625.1:330061-361691 GCA_013399135.1 Heliornis fulica
TCCCCCACTCCTCCCAGCTCTGGATCATCGGGTACTTGCTGAGGGGGGACACTATTCCCTCATCAAGGTCATTGATGAAGATGTTAAACAGGTCTGGACCCAACACCGACCCCTGGGGAACACGGCTGGTCACAGGTCTCCAGCCAGACTCTGCTCCACTGCTCAGCACCCTCTGGGCCCATCAGCCAGTTCTTGTCCCACCTCACTGTCCACTCACCCATCCCGAGCGGCTCTTGCTGCTGGACTTGTGTCTTCTGCAACCATATCACCGAAGTACAGGTGGATTGAGTGACCTGCCTGTGTGAATGGATGTGCAGACAGATTCAAAAGCAGGTAATTTCTTGGTAGGGTGATTTGGGAGACATGGGTGGGGATGTGGAATTGTCCCCTGTCACTCTTTCCAAGAAGTCTTCCTCTTTTGAAATTCAAGAGCACAAGTGTCTTAACTTCAGAGGAGCAAAGGATGGTACTCAGCTGTGATGCTTCTACATGTGAAGGCCTGTGGCATAGCAGACTTCAGAGTGAAGTTTGGGAAGATCAGTGCTTCAGCAGAAAAGGCTTTTAAGGAAGAAAGTAGCTTGTGATTCTTCAGATGCTCAAGACAAGCATTTAGGCCTCTTCATGGGTTTACAATTTCCTTGCAGGCCTTGGACAATGCCTATTTCTTCAATGGCAATTTTTCCAAATTAGTTCTGTTAAAATAGGATTGGGGATGATGGTCAGATTGTGGGTTTTGGAGTTAAAGTTGTCTGAAGCCTGTAACTGAATGTCCAAAGCTGACTCCACCTCTCTCCTTTGCTGGTTCTGTTCTGTGTTTGGTGACCTTGAGGGTCTCAGTGCTGACTGCAGCAGTTCATTCTGTCAGCTGCTTCTTTGTGTAAATAAATTCTTCAAACGTTAATCATAGGCCAGATGTGCCTTTTTTTTGACCTTTTGACTTCCAAATTGGTAACTATATCTAATTTTGGCATCCATTAATACTTATGAATACTTCTGTACACTTTTTTACTTGCTATGAAATTCCCTCCCAAGAAGCTGTTTCATTGCACAGAGCTGTGACTCTTCACAACTGGATGTGAATGTGTGTTGTCATTTGTGCCTCCACCCCCCCCTTCTATTTATTTATTTTTCTAAGTGTTGTAAGGAGGGATCTCATTCAACAGCAGATCCAAACTTCTCAGCCTTCAGGGTAAGTGCAGCCTGCAAAACAGTTATTTTTCTTAATCTACTTGTCACCTTGTTTTTCTGAGCATGTGTTCCCGCTCCAGGAACCTTCAGTAGGTTCCTCCAGCAATAAGTGGGCAGATTATTTACTTAGCAGTGTGATGGGTGTTCAAGACGTTTCCATTTTTTCCTACCTTGCTTAGCTGGCCAAGCAGAAGCTTCATAGGGATGTCCAGGACTGATTGTAGGATGCTCAGGAGCTTTTCCCTGCTTCCTTCACAAGCAGTGCAGTTGGAGATGGTTACCCACAGCTGCCTAACTTTCACTTCCCCTGAAGGAAGCCTGCTCATGTAAAGCTGTTGTGGCCTTGAAATTTATTTTTTTTAAATTTTATTTCTTTGCAAGGAGACAGGAGCAGAGGAAAAAGCTTCTCCTTTTGCATACTTCCTTTGTGGGGTTGACAAAATTGGGTCTTTACTTCAGCCTGTGCCTGAAGAGCCTGTGCTTGCAAACCTTCTGAGAGCCAGAATGATGTCTTTTTCTTGCTTACATCCTTCTAGCAAGAACAGCTAGCAGCTCTTTCTGTGCAAGAACTGTGCTCCTGCTGTGTCTTCCACTCATCCTACCAGAGAAACTGGAGACATAGAGTGGGGTGAGCTCCAGACACTGTTGAGGAATGGAGCTGTCATAGTGAGCAGGCCTGATCAGCTGAGAACATTGGCTTCCTCCTGCCTGGTTCAGCATCCTCAGACTCTGGGGAAAACAATAGTGCTGCCTTCTGCTGTGGTAGTGCAGATAGCAAGCACTATGGCTGATGTGGCCACAAACCCCACACTGCCCATTCATTGATAAGCATGTCTTCTGTTAAGACCAAGCTTCCTTCACTCTTACATTGTGTGGTTTTCAGACCACCTGATCTGTTACCCTGGTACAGGTAACCTGGTTCCAGCCCGGAGCATCAGGCAGGAAGGCATCAGCATTGTTGATGAGTGAGTAGTCCCTGAGGGAGCAAGCCCTCTCTTTCACTGTTGAAAAGGCTGGATCCAGCTGAGCTCTACAGAGGAGCTCTAGATCCCTGGAGAATCGGGTATGTCGTGAGGACCGGGTTTCATCGTATCGGGGAGCCAGAGTTTGAGCAGAACTGGATGGCTCTATCAGTTGGCAATGTTCTTCTGCAGAGCCTCACCACAGCTCTCATCATTTTTCTGCACTTTATGACTGTGAGGGTGCATCAGGACAACATACATGGTTTTCTCTCACCCTACTAAAGGTGTGTCTAGCTTACAATAGGGTAGCAGTGGAGCTGCTTTCTGGAAGATGGCCAGGAAGCCTCCTCTGATGGCTAGCCCTCTAGCACTCGTGTCAAGTAGTTGTTGCAGTGTGAAACTGAGCTTTTCACAAGCTAGTGGGCTTTGCCCCATGTTCTTACTCTTCCCCCCTGCCACTCTTGGGTTTGCTTTTCTCTTGGTCTGGTTGGTGTAGGGGAGAAGGATGTGCATGACAAACAAATGAAAGCTTTGTCTTCTCTGATTTTGGTGCTTTAACTTTCTTTTTTTTTGTTACACATTGTTGCAGGCTGTTTATCTGAGTTTTGAAATCTTGTCTTGAGGGATTTGTGAGCAAGAGGTTGGGGTATAGACACACTCATCTTGGCTTTCCAGGAGGCTGTGAATGACTACAGTGGCTTTGCCTGTTAGGGGATGGGACCAGCCACGCTGCTACAGCTGTGTTCCTGTGGGTTCTGGTTTGACAAGATTTACTTTTTTCTGTAGAAATAAGAGGATCAGCTTTTAATTTCTGTCATCTTACAGTGAATAGAGTTGTTCTTTAAGGATCTGGAACAATAAGGCGAGCCTTGACAAGTCATTATTGGACAGAATAAAAATTGCCTTTTAAGTTCAGCATCTCGGGCTAATTAATGTAAATTCACCCACTTAGGGTGCTGCTGTATGTGGCTTGTTTTAATGCTTGAGTCATAATTCAAAGAGAAGAGACAGAGGCAAGATTTATATTTTTTCCCAGCTGCTGTTCGGTGGCAGCCTGGAGATGGATGAAGATGGCTTAAGCTTTAAAAGTTTCTAAGGTCTCAAACTTTTTTGCTAAGATCTGAACTTCAAGCAAGGGTAGTAATAAATGAGCATTTATAAAATGTATATCTGTGTATGCTTACATATGTAATATGCATTATTCATTAAGTAACATCACTGTGCACATCATGTATGTTATAGCATATGCTTACTTCGTGAGAAAGAGGTGAAGTATTTTGGTGAAGAAAATGAGCTGGAAGCTGCTGCTCACACCTCAGATGACTGTATTTTGCTCCTTCCCTTGAAGGCTGTAGCTTCTGGTGTAAAAGAACGTGTAGCTCGCCAGCCCAAGGCTGAGGACAAGCGCTGTTGCACTGTTTGGCTGTTTGCTCTTGGGAAGAGCTCCTGAGAGAGTCTTAAACGGGGCAAGGGAACAGTAGCTCAATTCTTGGTGAGGTTTCTCACCAGTGGTTCTCAGTTACCTTAATCTAAAGCATTGAAGACTGCCCTTAGCCTTTCCTTCTTGATAACTACAGTCCTGTAGTTAAAACAGCTAGTGGTCATTGTTTCACCTGCCCATGTACTCTACCACTGGGCTTTCAGAGTCTGTCATCGCTCTTTCCCATTTTCACCCATCACAGAAATACCCATTGTACTTTTGGGCAACTTGTATATATATTGCATTTTCATTTAAAATGTAACTCAGGTTGGAAAGGAGCTGACTATTGAGGACTAGTTCCTGTTGTTTTAGCATCTTTCCTTAGTAAGCCTGTGGGTGAACGTGATGCTGGATCAATCTGGAAACCCTACCTTTGGTAGAAGTATATTCCATACTGGTTTTGGCTCCTTTGCCAGAGCTTATCAGATACTGTGACTTTTATTCCTTCCAGTGCCAGGTACACTCCTCCTTGGAAATCAGTGTGGGGATCTGTTTTCTTTCAATTTCTTACATATCATCAAAGATAGCCTAGCAGCAAAGCCCGTGAGCCTGACCTTGGCTGGAACACACGCAGTCGATGCCGTGGTGCATACGGTGACGCTCGGTCTAAACCAACTGCAAAGCGTGGACAGCACGTAGCTGATGCTCTTAGCAGTCTGCACAGATGCTTCTTATCTGAGGTAACCTTTAAAACCACAAGACTGATGTCTGTCTTGGTTTAAAAGTGGCACTTGGAGATTACAGAGGTAAGCTGATTGGACCAGTAGACAGCGAGCCCAAGAGCAAGGTTGCTGAAACACAGGAGGGGTGCAGCTCTTTGCCAAACTGCATCACTTGCAGAGCTGGGATCCCAGTGTTTCTGCAAGGAAATGCAAATTTGAGTCTAAGTGCAGTCTCCTATGTGTGGATGGACTGGCTCTGTGCATGCTGGAGCCCTGTAGTGGGCCATCAGTTGTTGCCCCTGTTTCTCTCCTTGGCAGCTTGGCCAGCTGAGCTGGATGATGGGATGCTGCTTTGCTTGAAGTATACAGACCTTACTCCATCCACCAGCCTCTGTCAGGGGTTCTCTTCAGCACAGGAGTGCTGTGGGATCTACAGGGGTCCTCTTAGACTGAGGGATATCTAAGACTTAACTTTGTTGGTCTGTGGCAGACCATGACCATTACTGTAGAGGTGCCAAGTTGGAATGTTTTAGCTTTGTGTTGTTAGCTGCACCAGCAGAGTTCTGTCGAAATGATTTCTGGTCTCTTGCTTATCTAGTCCTGCTGAACTTGGGGTATGAAGTGAAATGAAAGGGAGGCAGGGTTCTTCTCACCTCCCTATTCTTTCACCTTCTTCCCTTGAAATCCCCTTTTGTTACCACAGCTTGAATCCTGAAGTATAAGGGGTGACCACGGGTGTCCAAGGATGAATGCTGCTCAAATCATTTCACAAAGCTAATTAAATTTGTATCTAATTCTGGTTGTTACCCTATGCTGGTGTAGGCAGTGGGTATGGAGTAACACAGCTTTTGAAGGATATGATTGCTCCAGAAATTTGGGTACATCCATGAAGAAGGAGTGCTTTTGCGGTCTAGGGAGAGGAGCTTGTGTCTGCAGAGCTGTGTTCCGTAGCAGGGAGAAACGCGGTTTCCCCGGTTTATGATGAGCCCCCTCCAGCCTAGCAGGGTGCTCTCCGAGCTGCCCTTGCAGCCAGCACGCTTCCACTGGATGTCACTGTTGCTCTCTGGGAACACGGGGGAAACTTCCCTTTACCTGGGGTGAAAATGACTCTCAAATAGAAGACTTTTAGCGGTGTTTCTCCCTCAGTGGGATTAGCAGAATTGGAGTCTCAATAATCAGCGTGCACAACCTTTGGGAGTTTTCTGCCCCTCTGCTGTTTCCAGGGGAATTTTATCAGCTATGATAGTGAATTTACTTGGATGTATGTGTTGCTTAAAGGGAATGCTGTCTTTCTAGGTGCTTAAAAGTCAATTCTTGTTAATGTCGTGTTCTCATTTAAAAAAACAAACAAAACCTGAAAACAGTAGATATGCTGTGAAAATAGGGTTTTTTTTAAAGGAACTGAAAGGTAAAGCTGAACTTAACCTCCTTTGCACCATTCAGTTCCTCCTTTCCAGTGGAGAAGGTTGAAGAGAAGGAGGAAATAAATATTTCCTCTGGTGAGAAATTCAGGTAGGTAGTTATCCTGTTGATAGATCTTCTAAACATCACTATTTAGAGAGCAAAATGGCATTTGTTTCTCAACTGGCCCTTGTGGTTTTGCCAAGGATGTATGTCTCGTGTAGGTAAAGCATGCCCCCACCCCCCATCAGCTCTGTAATAGCTGGCCAGGGTGCCATTTAGACAGAAGAATTTTTGTAAGGGGCTCAGTAAGAGACCTCTGGAATGAAGGCTGATTAATTTTCCCCTTCCCCCAAGTAGTTGCACTGTGCTGTCTTTAAGTGGTTGCTATAAATAAATCACTTCTGTTTTCCCTTTGTCACTGAGAGCTGTATTGTACTCTGGAACTGCTTCTCTATTCTTCCTTTAATGTTCAGCTGCTTCTTCTATACTCCCAGTGCTTAATAAGCAGATGTTGAGATAAGATACTGGCAAATACATTTGTTGGGTTGTGCCGAGTAAACTGTGCACTTGAGCTCTGAAATAAATGAAACCTCTGCAGCGGTGTCATTGTGCCTGGTGGCTGTCCCCAGGATTCAGCTGGCACCTCACCTTGCAGGTGAGTCACTGGGAGTACTGGTGTCTCGCTGTTGATGCTCATTGCTACAAGGTTGTCACAAAGCCAGTGCACTTTGGGGGCTTTTTCTGTGGTTTTGTGATGATTTTTTGTTGGGGTTTTTTGTGTTTTTGGTTTTTTTTTTTTAATCCAAAAGAATTTTAGTTGCTAGTGGCTGGCTCACCACGTGGTAGATATTGTTACTTGGAAAAGGCAGGGAGTTGGACTAGGTGATCTTTGGAGGTCCCTTCCAACTCCTGACATTCTGGGATGCTGTGAAAAAAGTGGCTGTAGTTTGGTGTGTGAAGGTTTTCTTGTTCAGTCTTATGGACTGCAGCAGGGGTGATTTAATCCTCTCTTACAACATCTGGAAAGGTTTCAATCTGGGGGCAGTTCAGTTCTCCTTCACCTGGGGGTGTGTTTCCTTTCAGGTGTCTTGGCCATTAAGGTAGGGGTAAGTGCAAGCTGTAGTCTGGCTGCTAAGAGAAACCTGCCAAACATTTTCCACTTAGTATTAAAGTTACCTGTGATGGACCCTGCAGTGATGCTTACTAGTGACAAACCTGAAAGCTTTACTAACACTGAGTATATGTGGCCTTACAGCCTTTAAAACCCATCTTCAGCTGGTGTCACTGTTGTACTTTAACTACAACAGAAGTGTGGGTGAGTGCTTATGATAACAGAATTGTAGGGGTTGGAAGGGACCTCCAGAGATCAAGTCCAACCCCTCTGCCAGAGCAGGTTCCCTGGAGCAGGTCACAGAGGTTGGCATCCAGATGGGTCTGGAATGTCTCCAGAGAAGGAGACTCCACACCCCCACTGGGCAGCCTGTCCCAGGGCTCCCTCACCATGAATAAGCTCTTTCTCACATCTGTGTGGAACCTCCTGTGGTCCAACTTGTGGCCATTGCCCTTTGTCCTGTCCCCACAGGCTGCTGAGAAGAGGTTGCCCATCTCCCTTTGTCTCCCACACTTCAGATATTGATAAACATTGATGTGATCCCCTCTGAGTCTTCTCCAGGCTGAACAGCCCCAGCTCACTCAGCCTTTCCTCACAGGGGAGATGCTCCAGCCCCTTCATCATCCTCGTGGTCTCTGCTGGACTCTCTCCGGGAGATCCCTGTCTGGTTTGTACTGGGGAGCCCAGAACTGGACACAGGACTCCAGGTGAGGCCTGACCAGGGCAGAGTAGAGGGGGAGGGTCACCTCCTTCCACCTGCTGACCACATTCCTCTTAATGCCCCCCAAGGATCCCATTGGCCTTCTTGGCCACCAGGGCACACTGCTGGCTCATGGCCAACCTGTCACCCACCAGGACCCCCAGGTCCTTCTCCTCAGATCTCCTCTCCAGCAGGTCACACCCTGTTATTGACCCTCACCTGGTTCCTCAGTGCCCAGCTCTCCAGCCTGGCCAGGTCTCACCCAATGGCAGTGCAGCATTCCTGCATGTCCCCCACTCCTCCCAGCTCTGGATCATCGGGTACTTGCTGAGGGGGGACACTATTCCCTCATCAAGGTCATTGATGAAGATGTTAAACAGGTCTGGACCCAACACCGACCCCTGGGGAACACGGCTGGTCACAGGTCTCCAGCCAGACTCTGCTCCACTGCTCAGCGCCCTCTGGGCCCATCAGCCAGTTCTTGTCCCACCTCACTGTCCACTCATTCATTCCACACTTTCTCAGCTTTGTTATCAGTGGGAGATAGTATCAAAAGCCTTACTGAAGTAAAGGTAGATGACACCCTCTGCTCTCTCTCCATCTACCCAGCTGGTGATGACCTTGTAGAAGGGTACAAGTTTGGTAGAGCATGATGTCCCCTGGTGAATCCATGCTGACTATTCCACATCACCTCCTTCTCTTCCAATTGCTTGGGGATGGCATCCAGAACAAGCTGTTCCATCCCCTTTCCAGGAACAGAGTTGCAACTGACCAGCCTGTACTTACCTGGATTCTCCTTCTTGCCATTTATGATGGACAACACGACCCTCTGAGCATTGTACTCTGCCCATTTTAATTTTTTTTAGTGGGGAGTGTGTTTGAGCTCATTAAATATTTGGCAGCTTTCTAAAATAAATGTGAAATGAAATTTTGGGTGTCCATTCTTACTTAAAGTACTTGTAAAACACCCCAGCATCTGCCCTGAAGTCCCAGTTGTTTATGTAGCTGGCAAAGCTTTTATGGAGGAGGAAGAGAAAGCGTGGAGGGGAGGAATGACTGACAACAACAGCAAAACCCCTCCAACTTTAGCATGGAAAACCCAAAAGGATTAAAACAACCCTACCTTTTTCTCCTTGATGCATGGTAGGAAGGCCATGATGCTGTCCCCTCTGTTCAGAAGACTTCTATTAGCTGGTGGGTAGTGTTGGTACAGACACTGCTCCCCAGCCTCCTCAGAGTTGGACTGAGCCTGGTGAGCGTGTGGCAGGAGGATGCAGAGCCCGTCCTTCACCGTGTGGAGGAAGGCGGTGTGCCTGTCCCCAGGGTGCCTGCCAGCACATCCTTCCTTTCATGCCTTCTCTGCATCCCAGGCTGCATCTACAGCTCCTAGTGTTTTGCAGGAGTCTTCAGTGAGCTCTACCTTGTGCTGGATGTCCCTGCACTGGGCAAATCTGAGCTAAACCTGTGTTGGATTCTGTATGTCACGGAATGTCACGAGTTGGGAACTAGAAATATCATGTCGTCCAACCGCCCTGCCAGAGCAGGATCACCTAGAGTAGGTAGGTGGTAGGCATATAGAGCCCTTTGGAGAAGTCTGCTTGGCTGGATCTCAGACTTTGGATTGCAGCTTGATGCTGTCAGAGCGTGTGGGGTGGGTAAGAAGCCAGAGCAAATTGACTGCAGCTTCTCTGCCCGCCTGTCTGTGGGCAGTGATTGAGAGTGCTGGGTGTGGGTGGTGGGGATTTGGTTCTCAGACCTGTGGTGGCAGGGTGGCATGTGCTTGTTCCCAGAACTGGGTATTCAAAGACCTTGATCAGTTAAAAACCTCTCTTTTGGAAGTCAAAACTCCATGACACATTGACACAGCTTTTATTTGCTGGCTGGATGAACAAACTCAGACTTCATTGCTGAACACAGTAGCTACAGGTTGTCTTGATGATCTGGGCTGCAAAGAATCTCCCAAGCAGCAGTGGTGTCTGAAATGGGGCAGTGTGTCATGTTGTTGTGCTTCTTTTTGTACATATAGAGATACCCTTTTTCTCTTGGAGGTGTTGCCACCATTCAGAGTGCATTCAGGAGACTTTGTGGAGGTGGCTTGCTTGGCTTTTCCTGGGCCTGGCCCACAGTCTGGGAGCTGATCAGCAGAATGTGGCATCTGTGAGAACTTCCTGACTTCAACTTGACCCGATGAGGGACCACCCCATCTACCCAAAGCATCAGGTGTGGGACCATCTATGCAGTGTTGGTCTTGTAGACATGCCTGACTCCTAACCTTGGTGAGCTGTGGCAAAGAGAAGAGCAGCTCTTGAGTGGGACCCAGCAGGTGTTCGTGAGGAGCCGTCTGACATACGCTGCAAAGAGAGGGGAGAAGTGTGATGGTCCAGTCGCCTTTCTGTGAGTCAGCTCGCTCCAGTGGGCTTGGAAGTGGAGAGCTTAGCATCATTTGGGGTTTTTAAGTGCAGGTTGTGTGCACTGCTGGCTCACTTGAATTACTGCTGTGCTATGATTGACTGGCCTCAAGTTACATCATCAAAATAGGATAGTCAGCCTTAAAATAACAAGACAATGTGCTTTTTTCAAGGGGTAATTAGCATTAAAAGCACCACTTTGGGTGGTGGTTTTTTTACTTTTAAATTTAAACGGCAAATAGCAGCTGTGGAAGGCTGGCTTTGTCTCATCTCTGCAGTATTGTGGTTGGTGAAATCAGTGCATTGGTGAGGAACACGGGGCTCCTGGACTACCTGCAGCAGAGGCTGTGCAGTCTGACCCGCAGCGTGGGCTGTGCACTCGAGCCAAACCATGGAAGCAAGTGGAAGGAGGCAAAGAGTGGAAGCTGGTGTTGTGTGGCTGGCACCTGCTGATAGCCAGCTCCATCCCAAGACCATTATCCCTATGGAACACTCATTACATGTATGCTTTCAACCTCTCCCTTCCTTTCCTGCTCCTTACCCAAAGCTGGTTTGTGAAGCTTAGCTGTATCATAGTCTACCCGCTGGGGTCTGGAGGAACGGTTGGCCCTTACAGATCACTGGCAGCAGCAAACAGTTCTGCCAAAACCTGCTGTTGCTGTGGCCTCTATTTACTTTTTCTCCCTTTCTGTCCTATCCTCAGCTTCCCTGTGCAGTCACATTTCTGCTCTTTGCACTGCTTGGTGCTTATGTCTCCTACCTGGAGACCTTGGGAACCTTCCTGTGGCCTCAGCTGGTGACTCCCAGCAGCACAAGTGGTTCTATTAATATTTGTTTCTTAACCTATATATATATATATATAAAAGTTTATATATATAAATGACATGTCTATACACATGTTACATGTTTCTTCATAGAGCACTAAACAGCTTTGAGTTTAAAGCTCTGCGAGCCCATCTAAGGTCTTGTTGCAGCTTAGCTGCACATCTGCACACACCTGGCATCAAATAGAGATCAGCAGGTAAAGTGATACAATGCTGATGAGGAGTACATGTGTCTGTGAAAGAGATGGAAACAACTCTTCACTTTTTGCTTGGAAAAACTAACAGGAGAACTGCAGAGACCGCTTTTCAGTCTGTCAGAACTCCTGCCGCTTTGTGGGTTTGCAGACTTCAGTCATGGGTGTGAGCAGTAAGTGCATGGGATGGAACTGCACTAGGTGTTGGGCCATGGAGAACTGCACTTGCTTTGCTGTGATCTCGGCCTTAAATTCAAATCTTGTCTGTTGGTGTACACTGAGAAACTTGAGTCTGCAGTTGCTTCATCAGTTGGCTACCTTGTTCAGTTAGTAGGTCAGAGAAGTCTGTCTCCTGGCAGTAGTGCAGGTAAGTAATGCAAATAGTGTTTGTTCTGAAAGAAAGATAGCATTTTGGAAGAGAAGGAAGGAAGAATAAGTTCTCTAGTAGAGATCTATTTGTGCTTTTGAGACGTAATTTATTCTGAATGAAATATTTAAGCTTGCATAACTAAAACAGTTGAAACTGAAACTTCAAAGTAAACTTGTTCTTAACCTCACTGAGGAGGGAAAACCAGTTCAAGATATAAACAAAATGAAAATGGTGAAATCAAAACTGTCTGGTTTAATGTATATTGGAACCTCTTGCTTTTGCTGACCTGGACCCTTAAGAACTGCATCCTTACCACCTTGCAACTTCTGAGCATGGGGAGATCTTCCCTGCTCTATCAGTGCGACAGTGGGTCTCCTCTCGCGGTGGCTCACTCCTTGGAATTTGGATGTGGCACTGCCAGTAAGGCTCTGTTTACCTGAACAACTGGGCATGTGTGTACCACATGAGTATGCCAGAGCTCTTTGTACATATAGAACTCGAACCTTGATTTGGCTTTAAGCCTTCATCAGGAAAAACAAACCTTAGATGAACACCCCCCCCACACACCCAGAATCCCACCACCTGGGGAAGGCAGAGGAGTCTGCAGCAGCTCTTCCTCTTCCAGCTGTGGCAAGAACAAACAATTCCTCTTCTCCTTTGCATGTTTTTAATAGCATGGACTGTCCCAACATAAACTGTTCTCTGCTGCTCACCCTTCATGAAGCCGACCCCTTCTGCCTTGTTTGCATTGCAATGGCAGATAACGTCTGTTTGTTTTTCTAGCCCTCGGAAGTGGACTGTGGCATTCACCCTAAGAAAACAAAAGCTCAGGATCCTGGTAGGAACCCTGAGCAGCAAGAGGAGGATGTCAGCCTTGCAAATACCTTAGAGCAAATTATGGGACAGCTGGATGTTCTGACTCAGGTATGGCTTGCTCTTTATTTTTGTAATTAAAAAGGTACCACTGACTGAAGTGGGGAATATTTTGCAGTGGTTTCATCAAATCAAAGTGTGGCTGGTTCAGAATCTCCCCTTTCTAGTACATGGGTTGGGGGGGGGGGTTGGGGTTNGTTGTGGCTTTTTTTTATAAAACTGTTTTCATCTGCTTGTCAGTTTATTGGTTCCTTTGCATCGACTTCCAGCTTAAGCTCAGCTCTCTATGCTGCAGCATAACCAGTGTTACTTGAGCTGGCTCTGGTACCTTGTGCTATTAGCTGAGGTTTATCTAAGGTGATACCTAAAGGAGTGGTTCACAGTAGGACTCTGGTGAATATTCACAGCCTCTCTTCCCTCCCCCATTATACTGCAGTCTAGAGGCAAACTCTTCAGAGCCTGCTCTGTTCCCCACCCAGCATTCACCTACACAATCCAATTTCTGCAGTATTCTACTCCCATCAACAAGTCTGGGCCCTTCTGTGCCTCCTCTCCGAAACACGCTTCTCACCCACAGCTCGCAGACAGCTGATCCTTGCTGGAGCATTAGCATACGGCTCCTGCTCAGGCTCACCCAGCAGTTCCAACAGTTCATCATCACTCTATGCATATTTTAGAGGAATCTGGGGACAGAGCTGATTCTTTGGTTTAACTGGATAGCTGCTTGGTTCTCCTCTTAAGATGTATCACTTCTGATCACTGCCTGGGGCTGAATTTCATCGGGTATTTTTTGGAGGTGTGCGAGTAGTAGGCAGAAAGCATGGAATAGTAACAACCTTGGTGATCTGTAGATGAGACTGTGGATGTAGGATTGAAAAAAAATGTGGGATGGTTTTTCTGTCAGTGTTGAGTATTTTGGTTTTTTGTTTGTTTGGTTTTTTTTTTCTTCTGGGGAAGAATAAGCAGGTCTTGAACACTTGGTATTGAGCATACTGCTTACTTGTCCCAGATAGTTCGCTGCTCTTGAAGAATTACTTGTCAAAGTGCAAGATGATGGGTTGGAGGGCCCATCAGGGGATTGAAGCAGGGCTGATGTAGGGGTAAAAACCATTCCAGGGCTACAGACAGCCTTAAATAGTTCAGGTGAAAACCAAAAGTGATTTAAGTTCACTTGGCAGAAATACAAGTAAGCACCTCTGCCTGTGGTCTCTAAAATGGTGAGCAGTGGAGGAGAGGGTCTTTGTGTGGCATTGGGCACTCCTGCTTCTGAGTGAAGTGCAACCCAGTGTGCACACAAAATGTTTTATTGTTGTTTTTGCCTCCCTGGCAAGTTAGGAATGTGATCTTTGTCTTTCATTACATAAATCAGATCTATGCTGCTGATGATGGATGTGTACTGGCTCCTTTTCAACCACATAGGTGTTTAGAGGAGGCAAATATTGCAGTAAATAGTGTGTGTGGGATTTCAGCTAGATGTAAGCAATGCAGACCTCTCTCGAAGATATTGTGTAACTGAAGAAAATTCCAAATGTTGTTTTAAATCTAGCAGAAAGCAAAACTGAGATCAGTGGGGGAGGAATAAATTAGGCTACCAGGATAAAATTAGAAATAGGCCTGAAATTGTAGTAAAAAAACCCAACCCCAAAAGCTGCCTTAACTCTGCATTCAGCAACCTTTTACCTTTTTGGAGCTTTTTTGCTCTCCGTGGAGTATTTAAATTCCCATTGGTTCTAATCTTTGATGTTGTATATAGTATTAACATCATTGAAATGCATTTGTATGAGTAGATGAGCCTGACACACTGTTGAAAGGGTTTCATAATTACTCCCTTTTCATGCCAAGGTTTTGATATTTAGCAGTGAAAAAAACCAACGCTAAACAAACTTATGCAAATGAGCATGGAAGAAATCCTCATTCCTTAGAGTAAGGGGGGAGGTTCCCCCAAGGAGGGGGATGCAGGCAGGTGGTGAGGCAGAGCTGTGGAAGGTAACTCTAGCTGTGCACACAGATGCTGTCCAGACTTTGTTTTCCTCATGCCGCTGGCGTGTAACAGAAGGGAGCGCAGCCTGGGCACAGCCACTGTCACGTCTCTTTCCTGTAGCTGGGGTTGGCTCACAAGAGCCAAGACATCCTGACTGCTGGGAGATCAGCACTGGTTTGGGGGGGGTGGTTCCTTCCTAGCCATTTCTGCCAAAACACAACTGGGTGCTGCTCCCCACATGTAGCAGATTCTGACCTGTGTTGTGTTTCACAGAATCCCAGAATGTCAGGAGTTGGAAGGAACCTTAAAGGATGATCTAACCCACCCTCCTGCCAGAGCGGGATCACCCTGATTAAATCACACAGGAACGTGTCCAGATTGGTCTTGAATGTCTCCAGAGAAGGAGACTCCACAACCTCTCTGGGCAGCCTGGTCCAGTGATCTGTCACCCTCACAGGGAAAAAGTTTTTCCTTACATTCACATAGAACCTTCTCTGCTCCAACTTGCCCCTTGTCCTATCACTGAGAAGAGCCTGGATCCATCCTCCTGACACTCACCCTTTACATATTTATAGACATTAATGAGGTCACCCCTCAGTCTCCTCCAAGCTGAAGAGCCCCAGCTCCCTCTGCCTGTCCTCAGCAGGAAGGTGTCCCACTCCCTTCATCGTCTTGGTGGCCCTGCACTGGGCTCTTTCAAGCAGTTCAATGCTGACTAGTAGTTCTATGTCCTTCATGTGGTGACTTTGGGCTTGCAGGCTGCTTTTTGTGGAAGGACACCGCTGCTTAGAACAGAACAAAAAGCTTGGGCATGTTTCTAATGTGGTACTTTATGTCTGTGCTTGCTGTAGTTTCTGACACTGTGCCGGGGTGGGGACCTTACTTGGGATGAACAACTTTCAGAAATGACACAAAACCCCCTGGTTTATTTTCCTAATACTTCTTCTTAGCTGTCACTTCAGAGTTCATTGTGCTAAACTTGGTATCATGTCAAAGTGAGGAGGAGAGAAAATACTTTGATTTGCCTATACAAGAGGTAGTAGCGAGACACAGGCTGCGTTCTTGTCTGCTCACCAATTCCCGGTGCCTTCCCTCTGTTGCCAGCAGAGGGAAGGCACCGGGAATTGCTCAAGTGCTTGAGTACTTGAGGCAGCAGGATTGTTTTTGTTCCACTAAGAGGTCTCTTCCTGCCAGCCCGCTTGGAAGTGCCGAGGCTGTAGAGGTGGTGTCCCCACACAGGAGGGGACACTTGAGCAGACGTACTCGTTGTTAGGCACTTCAGTTCCTGTTAGATGGAGAGGAAGAAGCTAGTGGCTGTTGTATACCACGTCTAGGAGTAGCTGCTGATTGTAGCAGATTATAGTGATTGCATATGGCCACCTCAGAAGCTGGGGGTTTTTTTTTTTGTTTTTTTTTGTGCCATGGTTTTATTCATCAAGGTTTTGGCAACTTCCTTTAAGCTGGTCTTTGATTCCACGAAACCTTCCTCCCTTCCTCTTCACTGGAGTTCTGCTGGGACATCTTTTGTTTTACTTGTAAGAAAGGTGTCTAAAGTGACCTGACAGGGTCTTTGTGGTTTTTTTCTAATTGTGGTTTGTCTTCAGCCATCGAGATGTTAATGTTTGGCTGCCATTTCAGAAGAGCAGCATGTGCTTCATAACATCTGCCTTGAAGGATGGAGTGAAGCTGAGACCCAGCCATAAGCCAGTTGTTTGCAGTAGTTTTGGATTCCTTGCCCTTGGTAGGAGAGCAGGCAGTGCAAACCTGACAAGGGAATGAATTTTTTGCACTTGGAGCAGAACTTGCCCTCTGAAAGGTCATCATCTGTGAGGCACCGTCCCGGCTGCAGTGAGAGACTCGGGTTGCAATGGTCACACTCACAGAGCCTGTGTGCTCTTCCCTCGCTCCAAACACCTGCAGCTGCTGTGTGCTCTCTGTTGGTCTGTACTACTGGTGGGCACTGAGGCAAAAACTGCTGGTTTTATGTGAGAAGGGAGATGTCTGCTCCAAAGGAAGAGTTCAGAATTAGGTTAGCATAAAAATTCATAAATAGCTGTGATAATCCACCCACAGGAAACAGCTTTATATACTTTCCCAAACTAATCTTGTGTTGAAGCCAGGAGAAAAGAATGCAGTGAAATGGAGAAGACTTACTAAATCTGTAAAATAATTCCAGCCTGAACTGAAGGACAATCTAACTCATGTGAGATTAAAGGATTAATTCACTCCAGGAAACATTGGAGAGGAAAAGATTGCAGAGAGAGAGGAGATTTTTTTTTTTTGTAATTAAATTCTTTAGCATAACCAAAAAAAAATTAAAAAAGAAGACTTGGACAAATAGGTTGCCTTTTAATTAAAACAGAAAAAGTTTTGCATGTGTAATGCTTGTAATAAAAACAGGTGAAATCAAATTTGTTACTCCTTTTTGAGATGAGGCCTCCAAAGTCTGTGCTGTAAGAGATGAAGGACTCCTCTCTTCTGAAAGGTATTTAATGTAGATTCAACAACTGGTGTAGTAAAAAAAATGTTTTTATGACTTCAAGTTGTTGCAAGTCAGGAAGATTATTTTTTGCTACCTCTCCCTTGGACAAATGTCTTTGTTTTGGTGTTGCTCTCAATACCTGAACACCCACTGCCTACAGGTGGACCCAACAGACAGGAGAGAAACTGCAAGCAGGCTCAATTCCAAAAGAAATAATTTATAAGTAAAAACACTAATAAAAAAGTTCCCATCTGAAAAACCTCTGAAATGCCAGATGAGCTTGGCTTTTTAAATCTTAATTTAAAGACCACAGATAGAGGCTATTGCTCATGAGTCAGAGACATCTCTTGGAGATGCAGCATCTTTGATCTTTCGCTCAAAGCAGATGACGTACCCTGTCTGCTGCCAGTCCTCTGTATGCTGCCATCAGAGCTACTTTTTTCTGCAGTTCACCTCCAAGATATGCTTGTTACAAAAGCTCTAAGTCTAGATGCAAATGGATTTGTCTTTGGAAGAGTGTTGAAATTAATTGCCCTCTTAGGGATGTTGTTGTATTAGCAGGGCACTGCCCAAAGGCCAGCTTCTCAAAAGTGCTGATCGTTTCCCTGGAGGCCCACAGGACCTTCACCTTCCATTATCCTTCCATGGGAGGAATACTAAACACCTCCCACAGCTGGGGTTCTTTATTAATGTGAATTGTTGTTCAGCCCTTGGGTACCAGCAGCTGGGGTAGTTTAGCAGAGTGATTGACATCCTGTCCTGAAAGACACGGACGTGTGCGGCAGAGTCCGTGGCAAGTGCCATCAGTGTAGCTGTGGCTGATCAGTTGTCAAGACTGGACTTGTAGAGGTGTGTGATGAGCCACTCTCAGTAGAAGTGCTGTAAAGGGACAGGCTTGGTTACAGGCTGCTTCTGTGCCTCGTGTCCCCACACAGTGCCGAGGGAACGGGCAGAGCCTGCGGTTAGGATGATTTAGTAGAGGAGAACCTTTACTGTCCCTGAGGGTCTCTTACTCAGTGCCATTGCTGGTATGGACCACGCTGCAGGGTCTGGCAGGGTGGGCAGTACAAGGATTTTCAGGGACTCGTGTCCAGTGAGTCAGTGAAAGTGGAGTGTGCAAGAGGAGGTGGAAGGAGAGATGGCAGTTGATAATTGTGGAGTCGTATGCTTGGAAGAGACCTTAAAGCCCATCCTGTTCCAACCCCCTGCCATGGCAGGGACCCCTCGCCCCTCCACCAGCTCAGGGTGCCCCAAGCCCCATCCAACCTGGCCTTGAAACCCTGCCAAGGGTCATGGGGCAGTCCCAGCTTCTCACAGTAATAATGGAGGGGATAGCTGAGCAGTACTGGTTCTGACTGGCATTGCTGCTCATTCTATTCCTGCAGTGCTTTGGGCTGCCAGGTATAAAACACACCTTACCTTTCAAGTACTGAGCAGCACCTGGCAGGCTGGCTGAAGAGAGCTGGTGGAGCTGAGACTGCTTGCACCCTGCATGGGAGAACAGCCAGCGAGGGGGTTTAGCAACACACCTTCTGATTGGGTCTGGGCCTCTGCGTAGGGATCCCGATGAGAATGTCTTAGTGTTTGCATCTCTGCAGCTATACTTGCATTTTCCTAATCTGTGTGACACAACAGTGATGCTGGATGAGTGTGCAAAACCTGTGCTGAGGGGTCTTGAGGAGCTTCTTAGCCTAGAGCTGTACTGCTCTCACCAGTATGCTCATGACGAGCCATGTTGGAGCCAAGTGTTTTGGCTTTCCACTGCTCCTGTGCTCTTGCCTGCTTTGCCCCCAGCTCCAGGTCAAGCACTGGTTTAGTTCATGGGCAGCATCTGTCTAGGTAGACCTCTGCCTCCTGGCAGGGACTCTACCACTGCCCCAGAGGGTGCTGACTGCTCGCTTGGGCTGGACTCCGCTGTTCAGGCTTCCTATGGCAGCTGTGCACCTGGTCTGGCTGGCATTCAGTTAGCACCAGGTTCCCCTTACCTGTGCTCCTCTGGGGCTGTGGCCAGGGCCTGAACCCCGAGGCCAGTGGTGCCGTTTAACCCTGCAGGGGGTGTTTAGTAGGGCCCGAGGGAGCGGGGCTGAGGAGCGGCCGGGACAGCCTCACCGGTCACTGGCAATTGGGAATAAACAGAACACAGAGGAGCAGCGTGGGGCCTTGTCATCACCTCACTGAGGGTGGCTGCCTCTTGGGGCTTCAGTTTAGGTGTACTGAATATTCCCCAGAACTCAAAGGAAATAGGGGGAAATGTTTTTTTCCACATAATTTCTCATTAATGTTTGCAAACAAAAAAACAGAAGTTTTTTTTCTAGGCTAAGTCAGAGAAGATGAAGTGATTTAAATAAGTTTTCTTCTTGTGTGGAAAATATCTTTGCTCTGCTGTGGTGTCCATATGGCTCAGTGTATTACTGGAATGTCAGAAATACTTCTTAAAAAAATACATAGGTTGATCTTCTTGTTAAAACCTAAGCTGTTATTTCTCTGCCAACTGGAGCCAAGGCTTTAATAAATTATCTGGCTTTTGGCTAATTCCCTGGTGTGCAGTGGAGACGTGCACTGTGCTCCTGACCTGACAGGAAGCCGGGATCCTGCCACAGAGAAAGGGCTCCGGGATGAACCGGGCTCCAGTGAGGCCTCGCTGCTTCTGGCTAAGGGTGTTTTCCTCCTTGGCTTAGTTGTTGGTTCGTTATCTCTGGAAAGCAATAGCAAAAACTTGGAGCAGTTGAATGGGTGCAGTTTAATTTGCTAAGGACTTGCTTTATAAATAGCAACATGGAAATAGTGTGAAACTGTCAGCTGCTGGTAAAGGAGCGTTTCCATCTGTGAGAGTCTAGTGGCAGTCGTGGCTGGGCAGTGCCTGTGCTTTCCCCTGCCTTCCTGGGAGCCCTCCCTGCTTTGGGCATCATCTACACGAGTCTATGGGCTGTGGCCAGCAGGTCCTGCTTTGGGCTTCCTGGGCTTCATTTCTGCCTGCTGCTTTTCCATTTCCAAAAAAACCCACTCACCATGAGCTTTCTGCTTAGACTTCCATGCAAACTCCATTCCACTAATTTTTATTTTTTGTTTACAGCTTTTTCACAAATTCAGTGCGTTCTGAGACCCACTTGATATGTGCTTAGTCTCACAGTGCTGTGTGTGAGGCACTTACCTGCTGTTGGCAGGTTTGTGCTGTCAGTAAATCATGGGGCTTTGCTTCTGGCAGGGCAGTGTGACCGGGACTTGAACTGTCTCAGTGAGCTTTCTAAAGGAAATCACAGAATCACAGAACATCAGGAGCTGGAAGAGACCTCAAAAGATCATCCAGCCCAACCCCTCTGCCTGAGCAGGATCATCTAGAGGAGATCACACAGGAATGTGTCCAGATTGGTCTTGAGTGTCTCCAGAGAAGGAGACTCCACAACCTCTCTGGGCAGCCTGTCCCAGTGATCTGTCACCCTCACAGGGAAATAGTTTTCCTTACATTCACATGGAACCTCCTCTGCTCCAGCTTGGAC
The DNA here is from genome assembly GCA_013399135.1 of Heliornis fulica. Taxonomy (NCBI): domain Eukaryota; kingdom Metazoa; phylum Chordata; class Aves; order Gruiformes; family Heliornithidae; genus Heliornis; species Heliornis fulica. The sequence goes on from VXBZ01008625.1 coordinate 350,198, forward strand.
CTGTTACCCCTTGTCCTATCACTGAGAAGGGCCTGGATCCATCCTCCTGACACTCACCCTTTACATATTTATAGACATTAATGAGGTCACCCCTCAGTCTCCTCTTCTCCAAGCTGAAGAGACCCAGCACCCTCAGCCTGTCCTCAGCAGGAAGATGTTCCACTCCCTCCATCATCTTGGTGGCCCTGCACTGGACTCTCTCAAGGAGTTCTGTGTCCTTCTGGAAATGAGGGTCCCAGAACTGGACACAATACAAGACAGGTCCTTCTCCCCCTCTACTCTGCCCGGGTGAGGTCTCACCAGGGCAGAGTAGAGGGGGAGAAGGACCTCTCTTGACCAACTAGCCACCCCCCTTCTAATACACCCCAGAAATCTAATGCAATGTTTCACATCCTCCTCTTTTTGTTCTTGTTTACCTGACTCTTGAGTTACTACTCACTCTTTTTTCGAAATGGAAAGCCAGGATCCCAATTGCTTTGTGCCCTCTGGCTGCTTGCAAGGTAAGATCTTGCTGTAAGCTCCTGGTAGACATTGAGCCTGCAGTGTCCTGCCCTGAGCAGCTGTACTCTGACCTCTGTGAGACAGGCAAGAGCACGGCTGGATACAGAAGAGGCGAAAAGATGAAACCCTCCCCGTGGAATAGAGGGTTCCTGCTGGTCCTGTGGCACCTGGCCTGTTACCTGCTGGCTCCACAACCTCATTCTGGTTCTCAGTGTACACTTCTTGTGTACACAGGGCTGGTGCTGGGGGAGGAAAGCCTTGAATGAAGCTAGTTCTGTAGGCCAGGGGAGCAGTTTAGCAGCACAGGGACTTTTCTTTCAGGTAGAGTTGCAGCAGTGTAGCTTAGGGTTAGGCAGCAGTTTCTGCCTCATCACAGCTCAGCAGTGGGTGTGGAGTAGAGATCAGCTTTGCACCGTGCTGGGGCAGGGGAAGAGCCCGGTGTGTTACGGCAGACGCGGTGGTGCGCGGCCCGCTGTGGGTAGCAGTGGTACAAGCAGCTCCCCATAGTGCTTGGTGGTCTGTCTCCCACCTCTCATCCATCTCATTCCCCAAACCATTTTACAGGAGACTTTTTTTTTTCCCCAGTCACTCAGGTGGCCTTAGCCAAGCTATTTCCTCTCTTTGTGCTTCCATTTCCCCAGCTGTAAAAAGGGGATAATGAGACCTGCTTTCCTTTGTCGGGCACTCGGAGATGTGCTTATGAAATGCACTATTAAAAGGCTTTCTATGTATAACTTCTGTACAAACAACGGTTGTCTGAGTTTATTTGAATTACTTTTTTTAAAGTCCAAGGTTCTGGAGGTCCTTTGTTTGCAATGGAGGATGTTATTTATGTGGTAAAAATGCTCAGAATGTGAAGCTATTGATTGTTGCTGATAAGTGTATGGATATTAAAGCATTAAATCACCGCTGCCTCTGCCAGCCGTTCCGGTGTCTGAAAGTGGTTTTGCATAGCTGGGTCCCTTGATTGCCTCAGAGTGATCAATAAAAGGTTTTCAGCAGAGGCTTTTATCACCACGTGGTCAAAATGTTCTTCCTGTGCATCCTGGACACGGTGACTTCAGCGTGAGGAGAGAGCTCAGTCCTTCACGGACTGGCTGGGGTACACAAACGTGTTCAGGCAGCGTGCTGGGGCAGTGTTGACACTTTGGGTTTCAGTTCCCCCCATCACCTCTTGCACTGGAGAACAAGGAAGGGCTTTCTCACTGTCCTTGTGCTTGTCCAGCAAGCTGGGCATGTTTCAGCTGCCACAGACCGATGACGGGCAGGGAAGGGAGAGTTGGAAGCAAAGAAGCAAAATCACAAGCTAGAACTAGGCAGAACTACTCCAAACCTCTGTTGTCTCATTAGCAGGAGAGCTTCTGTTGAGGTCTGCGGTGTCTGGTGGCTTCTGACCATGGAAGGACAGAACCTGTCTGTGAAAGGAAGCTGCAAGCACCCAGTGCCCAACCGGGCAGTTGGTGCTGTGTCTGCAGGAGAGCTCTGTCCCCACCAGCCTCAGCTGCTTCTCTCTGAAGTTGTGTGGGGCTCAGCCCTGATAAGATGCTGATGCTGGAGCTATAATCCTGAAATACCTCAAAATAGTCCAGTGAATTTAGCATTTTATTACTTGCTGAGAGAAGAATACATAGGTCATCTTTCTGAGGAGCTTTCTCTTGGTTTTTGCAGACTGTTTCCATCCTGGAGCAGAGGCTGACACTCACTGAGGACAAGCTGAAGGAATGTCTTGAGAATCAGCAGAAAATCATTCAGAGCAAGACGAGCTGATTGCCTGAGGGATGGTGGGAGCTGAAGGCCCTGGGAGGTTTGAGGTTGGATATGTTCCTCACAGATGGCCTGTGACTTGCTTTAACGATTTAGAGTGCAACTTTTCGATTGGAATGTACAGGTATTGTACTTGTAAATAAGCTTTATTACTTTACTAAAATAAAAGGAATATTTTATTCATAAGTGTGGATAACGATTGTAACCTCCTGTGTCCTCCAGAGATAGAGCAGCCAGTGTGCCCTCTGAGTGCTAACGGAGAAGGTTGCATCTCTCCCACCATTGGTGCTGCTGAGTGTGTTTGAAAGCATTTAAGCATCCCAGAGCTGCCAAATGTCTGGTACAAGCTGTGTTAGGGTTGTTGCTGAGGTTTGTGATGGCTACAGGTGACAAGCAAAACGCTTCCAGGGTATTTTGGGCAGTGAAGTTCTGTTCTCAGATCACAGTGAGCAGCTGAGATCCCTGTGCAACTGGCACCCAGAGAAGGGTCTTGCCTGTCACACCTGCTGAAGAGACCCTGGATGGCATTTGTGCCAAGGTGATTGAACCCAATAGTGGGATTTAACCTGTTCCCTTCTGCAGTGTGGGGAAAACAATTGCTTGAGGCTGGAGGAGAGGCCCCCGTGGGTCAGATGCAGGGTGGATTCCACGGGGATTTTTACTTTGTCTGCTTTTTGAATTAAAGTCAGTGTAGAGGGAAAGGCACCCAAACAGCTCTCTTTGGCATAGAACTTCCCTCTTCTTTTACTGGACTGTCTTTAACTTTGGTCACTTTGCAGATGTTTTCACAGTTTAATAGCTCGTCGCTTGCACCTATGCTGTTACCCTGCTCCCCTCATCACTCCTCCTGGCTCTTTCAGGGCTCCAGCAGGTGTTCAGTATGTAGCTGCACAAGAATTCAGACTTCAGGGAGACATTGTTCTCCAACACCTCTTCTGCTAAGGCACACTGGAGGTCTCCTTTCTTGCAATAAACCATTACTTATATTGCTGGAGAAATGAGTGGTGGGAACTCGAGTACCTCTGGGCTACTGAACCCCTCCTCACCACAGCCTGCTGCCTTTACACTGGGAGGCTGCAGTGGTCCCTCCTGCTGCCACTGCCTGCCAGCCTCAGCTCCAGCTGTGCTGTGAAGGTGGTGGAGGTTTGCCTGAGGATGGCTGGCATCCTTATCTCACATGGAGCTTAGGTGATCTTAAAGCCAGCCCAGGTGTTTTGAAGGGGTTTCCTTTGCTCCTGTGTGCAGCACCTCCATAGTGTTAATGGTCCTCATCCCCCCAGGAGAAGCTGTTTGCATTCAGCAGGAAGCTTCTGCTCTCCTGCCCTCCCAGTACTTTGTATACCCAAGAACCACTCGTTGGCATCACCGCAGTATTTCCCTCTTTCGTTTGTGGGAGGCTGAGAGCTTTCTCATTTCCATGATTATTGGGTTGATTATAAATCTGAGTTTCTCTCTCCTCTGCCACAGACTGTTTGTTTTCTGTTTCCAGGCTCCAAGTCTCACAAATCATTATTTTCTCATAGATTACACTAATGGAATCAATCCAGCGATGTTCTTCTGTGCTCTTGCTACGAGCTGTCAGCGCTTTCTGCCGAGAGCCTGACATCACTCTCACTGAAATGAGCCGCTGCTGTGATGTGGGTGGGTGGGGAGGAGGGGTCTCGAGGTGTGTGTGGTCAGTTTGCTGCTAGGTGAGGAGGACTCCTGCCCTGAGCTGCTGAAGTGATGACAGAAACGAATAGCAAGAGCCTGGTTTGTCAACCTGACCCTCAGCGTTACAGACTGGCCTTTGGGACGGGGCTGTGGAGAAGAAAACCAAAGCTATTGCAACATTCATCAGCTCTTAAGCTGCTTTAGAAGCAGCCTTTGCTTCCTTGAATGTGTAGTTTTGAATGCCTTGATGACCACAGAACAGTGGGTATGTCATACTGCAGAGAGAAGGGCAAGGCCAGTGACTTGGACGTGCTCAAGAGAGACCCGTGTTTCAGGTGGTCTGAGCTAATCCCTTTGAAAAGCTTTGTTGTGTTTCTAGAACAGGGAGATGCTCAGGAGCTGAAGGACAAGCCTGTGGGATGCAGGGAAAGTTGCTTTTCTGGTCTCTCCTTAAAAGCACTCACTTGATCAATAGTGCTGACCTGGGGTGAGGTGGGGATGTCAGTGTGCTAGCACACTGAAAGATGGCTTGTTGTAGGATCACCTGAGTTGGAGGAGACCTTTAAGATCGAGTCCGACCCCAGCCTGACCCTGCCCAGGCCACCTCTAGACCATGTCCTTCAGCACCTCATCTCTTGGCCTTTCCAATCCCTCCAGGGATGGGGACTCCACCACTGCCCTGGGCAGCCTGTTCCAACGCCTGACAACCCTTTCAGGGGGGAAATTCTTCTGATGTCCAACCTCAATCTCCCCTGGGGCAGTTTGGAACCTTTTCCTCTGGTATTATTGCTTGTTACCCAGGAGAAGAGACTGACCCCACCTCTCTCCACCTTCCTTGCAGGGACTTGTAGAGAGCAGTAAGGTCTCCCCTCAGCCTCCTGTGCTTGAGAGACAGGCAAGGTTTGGAAAGTACAAAATTTACATTACGATCCTTTTGCTTAAGCGTTGAGCAGTAACCTCAGAGCACATCTGAGGAGCCCAGATCCTGTGGCATGTCCAAGGCTCTATGCTTAGCTCTGCCCACCAAGCACCCCAGGGGTTGAGTCCTGAGGAGGGAGTAGCCTGTGGAGTGAGCTAAATGCACTTCTTCTCTTACAAGGACCTGGGGACATCCGTGGTGACTGTGTGTGAAGCCGTTCGCTTGAGCGGTGGAACAGCCGCGTGAGAAGCCTGTTGCTTGTCCATGGGCTGACGTCACCTCCAGCCCACGTGAAGATACACCCGACCCTGAGGACTGCCTGCAGCGAGCTCCAAGTGCCACAAAGAGTTAAGGATGTTGGTTTGGATCTCCAAGGCACACTTGAAGCCAAGTTCTTAAAAAAGTAGCTTGATGAGTCGTTGCCGTTCGGTTTGCCAGACGTATGAGCTCACTACACGTTCAGCAACAGCTCTTTGTGCGATTGGCCCCCGGGGAGCCCGGCGCTGCTGCCAATGGCGTCCTGGCTGCTGCGAGTACAGAGCGTGTTAAACATAACAGATCTGTGGAGCAGTGAGAGTCTTCAAGCACTGCCCACTTCCCTTCCTGCCTGGGAGCTGGAACTGGACACAGACCACAGCTGAGCTCATAAGTGATGGGGCGAAAACACCGGCGCTGGGGTGTTGACTCTTCTGGCAGGGAGACATGAGGGGGCCAGGAGCATCCTCTGCCCACGGGGTCCTCGCTGGACACAAGTCCAACAGCTGACTGGAAAAAAATAGAGCCCAACTGGGATCTAAGTAGCTGGGCTAAAACCGGCCAGCCTCGTGGTCCACATCGCTTGTTAGGTAACAGCTTCAACGAGCTGTTGTGAGGGGCGTGTTTTCTGAAGCAGGAGCAGTAGGAGGGGAGGGGAGCAGAGGTTTTGCAGAGGTTGTCACTCGTGACGCGGGAGCGGGGCTGCGATGCTTCTGTCGCCTCAGAAGAGGCTGGTCCCCACGTGCTGCGCACAGGGCCTGGCCTCACCGCTGGAGTTTTGGGAAGGAAACGCCATGGGAAAGAAGATTTTCATATTGATGTTCTCCTGTGTAAGCACCCTGGATTGTGCCTGCTGGAGGAAGCTTTAGGTGTGTCTCTGGGAAAGCTGGGAGCTGTTTCCAGCTCTGCACCAGAACTGCTGTCACAAACATCCCTCTTCAATCCCTGTCCTCCTGGGGAGATCCTTGGGCGTGACGCCGTCCTCTGCTGAGGGGCAGGTTCTGGGATGAAGAGCCCGTCACACGCTTGTGTGGGGCTGGGGGCAGAGATGGGCTCGCTTCCAGAGTGGGGGTCCCCAGCACCCTTGGCTTGCTCCCTCCCCTCGTAGTGCTGAGCTCTGTGTCACCGGTGCTGGCTGTCCCCTAGAGCTGTGGGGTGTGTTTGAAGCGAACCCCCATCGCCTGTGAGCGCAGACCGGTACGTGCTCACGTCAGGGTGCTGGGACCCTGCGCTGCGGCTGCTTTCTGGGGACACTCTGGCAGGGGGAACCCCCTGTGCTCCGTCTGACCGAGCCAGGTGACGGCGAATTGCCCATCCCCAAGGAAGCCTGTCCTCAGTGGCCACAGAATCACAGACTCTCAGGAGTTGGCAGGGACCTCAAAAGACCATCCAGTCCAACCCCCCTGCCCGAGCAGGATCATCTAGAGGAGATCACACAGGGATGTGTCCAGATTGGTCTGGAATGTCTCCAGAGGAGGAGACTCCACAACCTCTCTACGCCTGCTCCAGCCCATCCTCCCTGATAACACAATGCAGCTGGACACCCACCGTGTTCTTGTCACAAAGCAGTGAAGCTGAGCCAGTGCCATGCTCCAGTGCCAAAAGCCTGTCCCCTTGCTTCTCCTACAGCGCCTCTGCTCCCCGCAGGCATCTTCCACGCAGCTAAGAACGCGCTGCCGCCGTGGGGACGCCGCTCGAGCCGAGGGTGACGGTGGTGCTCTGAGCCACATGCTCTGTCAGCAGATGGGGAGTGCCACAAAGGCTGATCCCGCTCACGCCGGAGCCTGCGGCCGCAGGGAGCGTGTGCTCTTGGCTGAAAGCTTCATCTGCCATCGTGGTGGAGACCCTGGGAGAGGGAGGGCAGGCACTGGGTTTGCAGCTCTGACTCTGTGGCATTTCTTATCTCACCTCATGTCTGCCTGCGGTGCTGGTGGTAGAGTTGAAGAAACCCTTCCATGATGCAGCTCCAAACTTGGTCAGTGTTGCAAGGTCAAGCTGGTGTTCGGGTTCTGCTTTTGAGGTCATTTGACATGGAGAAGCTTTGCCAAATAAGGCTCCTCCTCCACTTAATTTCTGCTCACTGTGGGCCTTTGGCTGTGGGTGAAGTCCCTGGTGGGGTGGTGATTGCTTACAGGGAGCGAGAGGCAAAGGGCTGGAGAGGAAGAGGCAGCTCTTGCCTGGGAAGCAGCTGACCCCAGGCTTCAGGGTCCAGAGTGCAGGTGGGAGTTGGTGGGGCCTGACTCTCTTCTTGGTGCTGATGCTACCCAGGAAAGGTGTTCTCAAACCTTCCAGCTCACTGGGCAGCTCCTGTCTGCTCTGCAGCAGCCCTGGCACAGCTGGCCAGCAGCTGTCTGAAGGAAACTGTGGGATGGGTGGGATTAACTGGCACAAAAGCTCTTGAGGATGGTTCAGCAGCAGAGACTAAAACCCTGCTGGAGAGGAGTGGTTTGGGAGAGGTGCAGCAGTTCTCTGAGGACTTGGTCCTCAGTGTGAGGGTGCATCAGAAGAGCATGGGTGCTCCCCCAGCGCCGGGAGTGAGGAAGGTGGGTGTCAAGCTGTGGATCTGTGGAGCAAGACCCGCCAGGGTGACCTGTCTGGGTACAGCCACAGCTCCCTGCCGCTGAGTGGGTTAACAGGGAGCTTCAATGGCACTGGATCTCTTGCTGAAGGATAGAGCTGTGCCCGCTGCGCTGGTTTGGGTCTTCTTTTTTCTTGCAGCTTCTGTTTGTTTCCTAGAGGAGAGGTTATTTGACCTGTGTGTTTGGATTTCTTTCCTTTATTATTTATGAAATCAATAGATCTTAAAAAGGAACCTTCGCTGCGGAGCGTCTGGCGCAAGGTGTGCTGGGGGGACGTGAGAACCTGCCTGCTCGCACGGCCGTGCCATCAGCTGAGCATCTTCCCAGGGACGGGGGAGAGGAGCTCAGGGGGCTCCTCTCCCCNCCTGCCGGCCCCCCGGGCGGTGGGGGGTGAGCAGAACATCCTGCCCGAGTGCCTGCGGGCCAGGCAGCGCAGCGGGCAGGGGTAAGGGGGATTTGTCCCTCGTTTTCCAGGTTTTCCCGGCGCTGTGCCACGGAGTCCTGTGTCCCTGCCCCACGCCGTGCTGCCGCTCCCGAGCTGGGGCTCTGCACCTTCCCTGCAGCCGGGAAAAGCGGAATTCTGCGTGTAGGGAGGCAGCAGCGAGCAGCCTCGGCTGCCCCAGCCGGCCGGGCTGTGGTTTGCAATGGGATCCACTGGTGAAGGGCTCCTGGATAGCAGAAACATCCGAGGTGTGGCCCAGGAGCATCTGTGCCAGCTGGAGAAGGAGCCTCAAATGTCACCCTGGCTCTGGTACCGTCATGAGCCGGTGTGAGCAAAGCTACTGTGCTCTGCTGGCACCAGGCATGAGTGGCCCAGCACTGACATGGCTTTTTAGAGGGACCAGAACCACCAGCTGATGACTGTGGGCAGAGGCATCTTCTGCAAACAGCAGAGCTGAGAGCAAGTGCTTATCTCCTCCACCAGCTTCTGTGGTTTTCCTGTGTGAGTGAGTGGCTGCTCCCCTCGAGTCCCCAAAGTGAGTCCTTGGAGGGTGTCCTGGAGCTGGAAAGGAGGGAAGAAGAGTCCTGGAAAAACCAGGCAGCAGGACCAAGGGAGCTGGAGACAAATGGTCCCTTGCTGCTACCAGGTAATAAATTGGGTGATGCCTGAGTGAAGCCCTGGCCTCTTCCTGCTCCTCTGTGGGACTCCTCATGACAGCATCTCCACACGGAGCTCAAGCCCCCTGCCAACAGCCCCCTGGCACCTGCCATTCCCACCGGGAGTCACCTCCATCCTCTCCCAGTGCTGCAGCTGGCTGGGAAGTTCAGCTTTGCCCACCACAGCGACGGGTTTGCTCTGCCCAGGCCGAGGGTGAGGGCACAGCCCCAGCAGCTGGCTCTGGTGTGGGCCCAGCCTGGGGGATCTCGCTGCCCACCTCACCTGGGCTGCCAGCCCGGCTGCCCACTTCCGGAGCGGCGTTTTAACATGGCGAAACTTGCTTGAGCAAGACCTAGAGCTTGGGTCTGCTGCTGGGTCCTTCCCTGCTCCAGGGATCAGTTGCTATTTCTGCTTGGAGGAGGGAAGTTGAAGAAGCATCTCCCTCTCCCCAGCAGCGATGGGCTGGCGGGTTCCCCTGCGCCTGCTTCCTGCCCTGCGGCGTGTTTCGGAGGCTACAGTCTGTGCTGCAATTACCCTGCTCTCCTGCCTCTCCTTCCTGTGCTGCCTTTGTGCCAGCCCTCAGAGGAGCAGCGAAGATGAAAGAGAGCAGAGATGATTATATTTAATAGCAAGGAAAATCGGCACAGTGGCTGGGAGCTGTTCTCCTTCCTCTCTCCCACCTACTGAAGTTGGGCGGCAGCTTTGAAACTGCACAGGGCCACCAGCGGGGGAGGAGAGCCAGCAGCGTGCTTGACCCGTCTCTGTCCTCTCACTGAAAAGCCCCTTTGCCCCCTCTGCTGCCCTGGCCCTGGGTGGATTGGCTCTCCTGCCCTTCAGATGCAAATACCTTGATCATTTGGAGGGAAGGAGCAGCAAAAAGGCCAAAGCAGAGCCAGCTGGAGGCATCTTGCCCTAACTCTTCTCNCCCCCCCCCCCCCCCCCCCGGCATGTTTTGCAGCCAGGCTCGCAGAGGGGTGCCCTCAGCTGCCCCTCACTCTGCAAGAAGCTGCTGTGGACCTACCTCAGGGTCCCAGGCCTGGGGAGAGGTGTCAAAAAACCACTGCAGCTGCTCAGGTTGTGCTGGGAGGAGGATGCTGGAGGTGGAGAGGTGATGAAGATGGTTGTAGATCCCTAGCATCTACTGAGCAGAGTTAGGTGAAGTACTTTGGTAAGCAGCAGATCTGCAGGAGAAGGGCACTCTGTCCCCCCTGAAACATTCCAGGCTCAGCCTGGCTTTGCTCAGAATCTTGCTGGGGTTGTTGGTGACCCCCATGCTCAGAACATGCTCTTAAGCTTGCATCCAAGAGCAACTGTCTCTTGCTTCTGACAAGATCCAAATCCATTTTTCCCAGTTCCTAAGATCCCACCCACCCATCTTTCTTTTTTTTCTTTTCCAGCATTTTTTCAGCCAAATGAAACCCTCTGGACTCAGGTAACAAATCAACGTGTCAGTGTTGGTGGTGTCCCCTGCCAAGTGATGTGGCTCTTTGCCACAAGCATTAGAAGGCAGCTGTGACCTCCAGGTCGGTGAGGGAATCAAAGGACATTCAGGCAGGGGATTTCCTGTCCCTGGAAAATTCTTCCAATTTTTTTTCCCTGGGCTGAACAGTGAGGGAAAAGTGATGAAGTAAATCAGAGGCCTCCAGAGCAGAGATGCTTCAGGCACAGCCCAAGTGAGACTCCCTTCCCATCACACCCAGACCTTCTGTTTAGACTTTCCAAAGAAAAGACCTGGTCTTTAACTGCAGAGATCTAGGCTGTAGGACCTGGTGCTGGGGACAAGGGCAGTGCAGGTGTTGTCTCACCTTCTGGGTGTTGAGATGTGACAATGTGACCTTGTGTAGGTGTGAAGTGATGGCAGTGAACATTCACTGACAGTGCCTGGAGTGACGCCTGTCACTGGGGATCCTCTGTTCCTTGCTGTGGAAGTGTCTCTTGCACTCCTTGGTGTCTTTCTCAGCATGGTGGTTCTCTTTCCAGCCTCTGGTTTTCCACCCTGAGCCAGTTCTGTAGCCACCTTCTACCAACATGCTGGTGTCTTGGGCTTGGGTTGATATTTCCTGCTGGATTTGCCCCCTGAAGCAGTACCCCTCTTGGGAACGCGCTTTCCCTCCTCCGAGGCCTTTGACGTGGTCCCCACCACATCCTTATCTCTAAGCTGGAGAGATGTGGATTTGATGGGTGGACCATCCAGTGGATAAGGAATTGGTGGAAAGGATGCAGACAAGGGTGGTGGTCAGTGGCTCCATGTCCAGGTGGAGACCAGTAACAAGCAGTGTCTTGGGACTGGTGCTCTGTAACATCTTTATCAATGACACTGATGATGGAACTGGGTGCACCCTCAGCAAGTTTGCTGAGGGCACCAAGCTGAGTGGTGCAGTTGACACAACAGAAGCCATCCAGAGGGATCTGGGAAGGTAGATCAGGCCCAGGTGAACCTCGTGAGGTTTAACACTGGAAACTATAAGATCTGTCACTTGGGCTGGAGGAACCCCAGACACAGACACAGTCTGGGAGAAGAGCTCCTGGACAGGAGTCCTGGAGGAGCTCCTGGAGGAGCCCTGCAGAGAAGGACCTGGGGGTCCTGGTGAGTGAGAACCTGACCATGAGCCAGCAGTGAGCTCTTGCAGCTCAGAAGACAAATGGTCTCCTGGGCTCCATCAGCAGAGGGGTGGCAGCAGGGACAGGGAGGGGATTGTCCCTCTCTACTCTGCCCTTGGGAGG
>VXBZ01008625.1:361969-396653 GCA_013399135.1 Heliornis fulica
TGGCAGGGGGGTGGAACTAGATGACCCTTGGGGTCCCTTCCAGCCCAGCCCAGTCTGGGGTCCTGTGATTGTGTGAAGTGGTTCTTGCTGTCTCTCCCTCCCCTTTGTGTGGAAGACTCATGCTCAGGCTGTGGCTCCCTGACATCCGTTACCTCAGGCCCCGGGGCCCAGAGGTTGTCCTGGCGCGGAGCACAGCCCTGCTGGCCACAGGGACGGGACCTGTCTGCCCAGCTCCCCGGGGGACTCTGCTCAGGGAACAGACTCCCTTCTCTCCCTCTTCAAGGCTGGGAGGCCCTGCTGGAACCTGCCCTGGCACATCCATGGGTAATTGTCCCCTGACCACACAGCAGCTGGGTCCCGCTGCAGGGGAAGGGACCACGTGCCCACCGCAGACGGAAAGGCCGCCCCGCACGTGGCGTGGGGAGAGACAAGTGTGGAGCATCTGTGGTCCATTTTGCCTTGGTGCTGGAGGGGGAGCCATCCATTGCTCTCCCTCTCTGAGGGGAGGGGTGAGGGTCCAGGAAGAGCAATCCCACCAGGAGCTGATCCCGTTGCTCTGCTCCCGGCCCCGCTTGACATCGGGCGCTGCCTGACTGCGCAGGGACAGCCCCAGCCACCACCCCAGGGCTTGGGTGGGCTCAGGCTGTCCCGTGCCTTGGCCCTCCTGCTCTGGCCATGGCTGCTTCTCACTTGGTGCTCTCTCCTCCTCAAGCAGGTGCTAAACAGAGGAGGAAAAATTCCCAGGACTGTCTTTGGCCCAGCCCTGGCAGTGCAGTGTTTTTGGATGTGGTGTACACGTTTCTCTCTTGCTCATCCAAGCAAACACTCACAAATAACACTGCTGTTACCTGCCCCGGCCCAGAGCATGCCCAAAGCCTCCTCCTGACCGACTCACTCCAGGGCAAGCCCTGGAGAACGTGGGAATTCCGGTGCAGATCCCATCTTGTCTCACGGCCCTGTGGTCAGTTGGCTTTGCCCAGTGTGCCCTGGGCAGCTGATGAGGAGCGAAGCCCCCCGAGCACGAGCATCAGCCGAGTGCCTGCTCCCCCACCTGCCCTGCTCCAGCCCTCCCTGAGGGATCCTCCTGTTTGGGGGGCTGGGGGTGGGGACAGACTCCTTCCCGCAGCCAGTCTGGGACACTGTTTTCTATCGGTCTGGTCCCACTGGAGGTGTTTGGGTAAACTGGTGTTGTGATCTGTTGGGTAGTTAAAAAAATGACATTGTGCCTTTTGCTGCTGTCCTCCCCTCTGCAGGCTCCTGTGTGGGTAAATGTTGTTTGCACAAAGCAGCGGGGCTTTCTCCTCTCTCTTCCCATTTCTGCTGCTTTGCTTTTCTGAGTACTCCTTTTTAGTCCTTAAGTGAAACCTCAGGATAAAGAAAAATCTGTATTTTAGGAAAAAAACCTCCACATAAAGCCAAAGGGGGAAGGTGGAATCCAATTTGGTGAATATAAATAATCTGGGGCTCGGAAAAGCCTCAGCTATTTTTCTCAAAGCAGACGGTGCCCTGCTAGCTTTTGATTTGCTGCTATAAATATTGGCCAGGTTCTTTCAACTCTTCTGAAGGTAAATGAGAAGCTGTTGCCAGGTTGGCTTGGCATTGCCTGTCTGGGATGATGAAAGGGCCAGAGAACCTGGAAGATCTCTAATTGCGAGTGGGGTGCTCAGCCGTGTGGTCTGGGAGCCCAGTGCAGCGGGGAGGCGTGTGCTTGATGTGGGATCTCCCTCCGCCACAGTTTCTACCTGCCAACCACCAGCCTGGAAGATAACTCCTGCTGGCTCCAGGATGGGAGGGTGCTGGAAGCATTCCTGTCCAGACCAAGAGACCAGCCTCGGTGACGTGGCGCCGGGTGCGACTCGGGGTATTGGCATCATCGCTCCAGGCGAGGGGTTTGGAGCGCTGCTGCTGCCCCACATGCCCAGTTGGACATCAGTGGGCAGGTTGGTGGTGTGATGTGTTTCCTTCCTTCCTCCCTTGAGCCTCCTCTGCTTCCCCCAGTCCCACATGTGACAGCTGAAGCCTTGTCCTCTCTCTGTGTTCCGTGAATGGAACATTCGCTTTCCTTCGCGCTCTGCTTCGGAGGCAACAGAACCCTCCTGCTCATCACCCTGGCAGCCCCCCCCTTGCAGGGCTTGTCTGTCCCTGGTCCCTCCGTGCTCACCACGGCCTCGCTGCAGGGCAGCCATCCACCCACCTGACCCTCTGGGACAGGATTGTGGGAGGTCCCTCCAAGCCTTGGATTTGGGCTGCTCCCCAACACGGGGCTCTTGCACCGTCCTGCAGGAGATGAGTCCAGCCTCGGTGGGTCGGGCTGGAAGCATCTCCTGTTTCCAGCAGCAAGCAGGAAGGATGCCTTGGAGCTAGAAGAAGAGTTAGGGGTGTGTGTAGACCCGTCCTTCAGTGGTGGGCAGCCCTTGGCTCTGCTTCCCCAGCGTGGATGGTTTCTTAAGAGAGGATGGCTGCTCTTCTCTCCTCATTCTCAGCACAATTCAAACTTGTCCTTCAGGCTCTGTGGAAATGCCCCCACCACTGACGCTTCTGGTACTCTCCTGAGGGGTTGCTCAACACCCTGTGGATCAAGGTCCACCAAGATGAGGAGGGCAGTGAGACCTTTCTATTTCTCTCAAGGCTGAGGAGGAGGATGTCCAGGCTGGGGGATGTCCTGCTCTTGGGTTGCAAGGGCTTCTCCCTGTTTCCACATGGTGACTGATCCACACCCTCACGGGACTGACTTGACTGGCCAAACCATTGAAGAGACCAAGTCCTTAAGAACAGTTATCTGAAGAACAAGAACAATTGGGGAGTGTTTGTCCCTTAGCTTACCTAGGGGTTACTAATGACTTTTTGGTGGAACCAATTAAGCAAGGATGTTGATAATGACATAGCAAGAGCTGCAGTGATACCAAGATAAATGCCAAATGGTCTCCAGTGCTCTCCCAGTGTATGTGCCACTGCTGCTACCCCAAGGGCTTGAGCAACCATGAGACCCTCTTGTCCCCAGTCTGAGAGGGTTCCACTGCTGCTGGTTGGGTCGACTTGGCCAGGGGTGGTTCTCCAGCGCTGCTGCCTCGGGGAGCCTGGCTGCAGCCCCCACCTGTGCCCGGCTGTGCCGCACTCAGCCCCAGTAGCATCGTGGCCGTTGCCACAGCAACTGCACGTGTGTGGCTGTATTAAAGTCAGATTCCAGCCGCCTCCCTGTGCAGGAAAGGAGTTTTTGAGGTAAGAGCTCAGATGTCTTGCAGAGGGGCATTTTGGCTGGGGAAAGGCAGAGCTCCTGGCAGCTAGCGAGGACGTTTGCGCTGCGCTGGAAATGCGAGCGAGGGTTCAGTGAGGCTTCTGTGGGGTTTTAAAGGTTTTAACATATTTTTTTTTTTCCTCCTCTGCCAGGCAGATTTCATGGACACTTGTAGCAGGAACTAAAAGTAAAGGGTGGTTGTTCAGAAAGGGCTACAGAGCAGGTCTCTGAAGTCTGCACCTGCTCCACAGGGCACCAACACAGACTCTGTGTTTTCTTAGAAGTGGCTTTTAAAGGTCGCTGTGGGATCCAGTCTCAGCCTGGAGTCATCAGTTGGGTGCCTGTTTGTCACGGGCCAAGTGCCAACAGCCAGGCTGCAGGAGAGCTCTCACACAGCCCTTGGATTTGATCTCCTGGGAGCAAGAGCCAGGCAGGACTGTCTTTTGGCTCAGCCAGTGATGAAGATGAGACCGAGGTTGCTCTCCTGGCATGGCCGGCCTGGAGGCGAGAGCTCTGTTAGTGCTCTGCGGGGTTACCGGCATCCTCTGAGCTGGCCTGGGAGGAAAACACAAAGGTTCTGCAGCACAGGGTCCATCCTGCTCTCCCCTTTGTTGCCTCTCTGCTGGTGTAATCAGGGTGCCACCCTCTCATGACAGGTGACCGAAGGCTCCTCGGGTCAAAAGCCTTGCCCTGTTCCCTCTGCCAGGTGTGAGGGCAGAGCCTGTGTCACATGCCATGCTGGTAGGGTGGCAGACGATGCCGGGGACTAGGTGGCTCAGCAGATGATGTCTTTCCAACACTGACATCGTCTCCTCCTCTGGAGCATGTGTCATAGTCCAAGGGGGTGGTATCTCTGAAGGCCTCTTCCAGATGAGACCATGATGGGTGGTGGTGGCTGATGGCACTGTTGGTTGGTTGCTGTCGGCACTCTCAGCACTGAATCTGCCACCATCCAAAACGACAAGTCCTTCAAGCCCAGCACAGCAGCTCCAGCAGGATCCCTTTTAATGTGGTCAGAGCTGGCTTTCCCCATCCAGTTCAACTGCAGCTGGTAAAGCCAGGTTCCTCAGCACAACTTCTACTAAAATATCTAAACTGTACTCAAGACCAATGGGATGTAGGTGCAGTGGGGCTGCTGGAGGACCAGGGCTGCCCTGAAGCAGAGACACTGCAGTGAGGAGCACACCAAGGGAACTTGCTGCCTTCGGGGAGCACCAGATGCATCTCCATGAGGTTCTTGGGTCCTGCTCGGTCTTGTGGGGTAACATCAAAAGAGGCTGACAGTGGAAACAAAGAGACTGGGGTAACACCTCCTCATGGGAGAGCTTCAGGAGCCCTGGCCAAGGGAAACCCGCCCCTCCAAGGGGGCGGGCGAAGCGTGCGGCTGCGCTAACCCTCTGCTGGGCTGCTGAGGGACAGGACTGTCGGCAGCTGCCTGGGGCGGGGGCTGCAGCACTGCTGGGGTGTTGCGGCCCAAGGACGCTCCCGGAAGGTTTGAAGGAAGGATTTGGGGGTGGGCTGTAGAGGGTCAGGCCCCAGGCACTGTGAAGTGTCACGGAGGTTCAAGGCCACCAGCACCTGTGGTTTACTGCACTCCTCCCCCAAGCCTGTCCCTGCCCCCGCCTCTCCTGTGGCCCCCTGAGCTGCGTTTGGAGGCGTCACCCGGGTAACACCCACTGACACACCGGGTGTGAAAACAGGGGCTGGCTTCAGCACCAGCCCTGCCAGAGGGATCTCAGCAGCCTCAAGGCATCCTCGCTGCTCAGCTGAGCTTGGCTGGCTTTCAGCAGTCTCCAGCACCACATTCCTCCTCGGGAAGTATAATATTCATGAAGGAGACACGTTAATGAGCAAGCTGTCTGCTCCCTGCTCAGCGTGTGAGTAGGTGGTGTTACCTCTGGAATTAGGTTGAAATCCATTTGGTATTTAGGTGCATTTGATTTGCAGGAGCTTGGAGGCCCCTCCAAGAGCATCTCTGAGCTACAGAGCTCCGTGCTGCAGAGCACATGGAGCTAACACGCATCCTTGGCCTTCTGTGTCTTCTCTCTGTTGTTCTGGGCTGTGCAAGGAGACCTCACTCCCAAGCTGGTACCCCATGGACATTTGACTCAACTGTGGACCAACGAGCAGCAGTTGGAACCGGTCCCACCAGTCACGAGTGCGTCCTCCCTTGCTGCCGGAGCACCCACAAACAGATCCACCGTTACCCTGGACTCGGTCACCGTGGCAGGTTGCTCAGGGGAAGCTTATTCTCTCTGCTTGTTCTTTTTGCTGGGTTGGAAGTCAAATGGGCAGATCAGTTGAGCAGCTTTGCCATGGCCAAATGTGCATCTTTCCTACTGTCCCAAGCCTGGAGGAATGTTCCTGCCTCCGCTCGCCTCGCTCCTCCCCGTCTCCAGGTAAACCTAATGCTGGCACTTGTAAGCCCAAGGGATTGTGTCAGGCTGGTGCTGACCCCTGACAGCAGGGACGTGAGCACAGGAAAGTGCTTTCAGTGTCTCTTCCAGCTCCTAAACACCATCAACCCCCTAATTTTAAAGCCAGCTCATGGCTGTGTCCACCACCGCTGTGGTTCCAGTGCCAGTACGTCACCTTCAACTCACAGTACGTTTTGGTGACTTCTTTAGAGCCAGCATCTCTGGAGTGTGGGTGTCCCCCTCCAGATCTTTTCAACGGGTCTCCCTCCCTCTCCTGCTGCATTCTGGGATAAGAAGGTCAGACAGCAGAGATGCTGAAAGACACCAAATCTCGTGTGTGTTGGTGTGGAGAAACAAAAGTTGCCTTTCTTGTGTAAATGATTTCCAATGGCTTCAAGTTTTCTTCATTTTGCTACAGAAAAAAAAAAAGGAAAAAAAAAAAGGAGAAGTCATGGCAAGGCCACATGTTCTGTTCTCTGGTTAATCTCTTCAGGACTTCAAGGAGCAAAGAAATGGCTCACACTAATATCTGGAAGGAGGAAGAGAAGTTTCAGTCCCTGCATGCAGCTCCCTCTTGAAATAACTCATCACTCTACGGCTCTACGATCCTGACTTAAACTAAAACGTCTTATTTGGAAACTGGAGCAGAAGGGGAGTGCTGGTGGGTGTGTTGGCAGGGCTGCCCTGAGTGGGTAGGAGCTTTTGGAAGGGCAGCCCTGGCACTGCAGGATGAGCTATACTGGGACTCTCATGGTCAAACCATGGCGGGAGACGCTGGGGTGGATGAGGAGGTGAAGATGCCAGACCAGAGAAATCTTTAAATGTTTGTAACACGGGAGTTCAGCCCCTGCCCCTGTTAATATGGGAGCTCCTCCCAGCTGCTCTCAGTTTTGTAGGGTCCCCCTTTCCCCAGGTCAGCACCCTGGGCTCCCAGTATGCCCTGGTATGGCTCCTTGTTATCTCTCCCTGGGTGTTTTGCTGGGCATCAAAGGGGCAGGAGGAAAAGTCCAGCTGCAGTGAGGGGCATATGCCTTCCTTTCCCATCAGAGCCACCCCTGCCCTCCCCCCCTCCTTGTGTTAATCTCTAATACCATGTTCCTCTCATTTAGATGAAGGTTTCCTCATCCATGTGCATCCTTGTTCTAACCATGCAGCTCTCCAGAGCAAGACCTTGAGCGTCGCTCGCCGGTGCCTTGGGAAGCGAGTCCTGCAGCGGGGGACTGCGTTGTGCCTGCTTTCCCCAGCCGATGCTGTCGGGAGGAGGAGGCATGTCGGGAGACAATGAGTTCACAGAGTTGCTCCAGGAATTGGTCACCCCCTCCTTGCAGTGAGAGCTGCTGGAAAGGAGCCTGGATGAAGCATTGCCAACAATGTCTTCATCCTCGTACCGTTACAGGCTCCTCCTTGCTGCTGCCCAGCGAGGAGGAGCCAGACGGCTTGGCCAATAACGGAGCCTTTGGTGGCTCTGCTCAAAGTCCCCAGAGGTTTGCTGTGGGTTTTGGCTTGTGGGTCACAGCAGTGGATTTGGGTGGCTCTGTAGGGGTGGAAGAGATGAAAAGAGACAGGTACTTGGCTTCTGCTCTAGTGAGGACTGCAACGACGAACCTGGTAGGGCTGTTTCTGGGCCCGGCAAGATGAGGGTTTCCCCATTTACAGGTTTAGTGATGTTCTCCAGCTGCCCCTGAAGCACATGGGGGCATCTCCTAGTGCAGCTCAGGTCCCGTGGGCTGAACTGATCGCTGGTGAAATGAACCCCAGCCTCAGCAGGCTGTGGGGTACCCTGGCACCTCGTGACCACAGCAGAAGCTGTTGCAGAAACACTCCAGGCCTAGTGCGAGGGCTGTACGTAGCCAGAGCCCATCTGCTGTGTGTTGTGCCAGGAGGACCCCCCGTCCTGTCCCCACACCCCCACCATGCAGGCCTGCTTTTGCAGGAGAGAGAAGCAGGTACATCAAGGGCATCCCCCTGGAGTGCCAAAAATGCTTTAAAATTATCTGGTTTGCTTTGGGAAGGGGAGAAACGGCAGACGGATGGTCTTGTAAGTTGTCTCACATGGAACATCAAAGGATGGGAGGCAAATAATTAATTAATTTTGCTAGCCCTGTCCGAAGGGTGCTGGCCACAGCCCTGGAGGCGGCTGATGGGGCTGTGGAAGCTGCTGCCTCCCTTTGCTTTGGCCCACACCAGTGCGAGCACACGTGCTGGCCACCCAGGGTGGTGCTGGTGTCCTGCCGTGCTGGAGCCCAGGATGAGAGGTGGCTTCTCTTTGATGTCAGGATCAATAATCCATGAAAAGAAGGGGGAAAAGAAAGGAAACAAAGAATCAGGCCCTCCTCCCCTCTGCCCCCCCAGCAGGCAAGATGTGGCCAAGCCTTTCCTGTGTTCAGGTATGGGCTCTGTGAAGAGTGGGAAGGATTTCCAGCAGCTTGTCTGCATTCAAGTAAGGAACGTGCTCCAATCCTGTGGTTAGATAAATGAAATAATCATGGGATTTAGCTCATTTACCCTGCACTTCTTCACACACAGGGTGACCATGTGGTATCAGGTACAAGGCAAAGCAATTAAGCAGACTCTGTGCCAGCTCCACCACTGCCGTGGGCCGTGGCCGTGCCTCAGACCTGCGCTGGCTCTTCAGGCCGGTGGCAGCGAGCTCAGAGGTGTGCTCAGAGGTGTGGAGGCTGTGTCAGCCCTGCACTGAGCATCCCGAGCGGTGGGAGTGCGGCGGGAGTGCCCGGCAAGCTCCGGTGCATGGCTGGGAGCTGTTGCATCTTGCCGTGCGATGAAACGCTGCCGCTCCCGTGCAAATTTCCCGTAGCCTGGGACTTGGGTGGGAACGATTTGGATCCTCCAATCAAGCTACTGGCAGCTGTGGGATCAGGCATATGAAATGACGATCGTGTCCTGACGCTCCTGTGAACGGGCTGCTGCTGGCCACAGCTCTGGTTCCTTGCCCCGGGAGGGACGGGCAGGGCTTGGCGTGCAGAAGCCCTGCTAAGCCTCTGTCTTTGCAAAGAGGTCAGGGCTTGGATGAAAAGGCCAAGGGTCAGGATGTCACCTGGGATTGAGGAGCCAGCCAGCAAGCTCAGGTTGGTGGTGCCTGTTAGGACAGGACCTAGGGACCATCAAGGAGAGGTGTGTGCATCTGGGACGCTGACCCCAGGTGCTGTACTTGAGGCAGAGTTGGTCCCGCTCTGTGGAGGCATCCATGGCCATTTCAGACAGGTTGGGCTTAACTCCTCTGCGCTTGCACTGTCTCCTGGCCACCTCCTGGACTGAGGTACTGAGGAACTGGGAAGGAAGCTGGATGGGAGAAAAAGCCCTTTAGTTCATAAGGAGCAACAGTGGAGCTGTGCCCCATGCTCATGCATTTGGGAGCTTCCTTGGCACATTTCTGCATGCAGCCCAGGAGGCTGCTCTGAGCAGCTCTCTGCCCACATGCAACCCCGAGGCGTTCCTGTGGTGCTCCCTTGCCTTCCCTTCCCAGGGTGTGAAACATCTCCTAGGCTCTAATAGTGACATCTTCTCCTTTGACGGTCAAGGCTGCGGGATAGCAAGACAATTGCAGGGGAGTTTTCACACCACACATTCATCCTGCAGCTCCTCAATGGACAATGACAGATCTTACCTTGGGGTGGGAGGTGGATCAGGTCATGGGAGTCAGTTTTCCCTTGGAGACTTGTGTGGAGCTGGAGCAGCTCCCAGAACAGCTCCCAGGCTTGGTGCCTGCATTGGTACAGGGTTGATGGAACATCCAGGTTAAGGGTGGCAGGAGCAGTAGCCACACCAGCCATGCTGTGAAGGCTGCAGGATCCTGCTGCAAGACCAGCTCTGCTGCTTCTTTTTGGGGGAGCCATCTGCTGTGGTGCAGAGACAGGCCAGAGACCATTTACTGGTGAGGAAAAGCAGAATGGGTTCAACAGTGGATGTTTTGGGAGTGATTTCAGCTGTTTGGGGTACCTGTGGGGGACAAGCCATGGTACCTTGATGGGTAAAGTGTCCCCAGCCCAGGAGTGTTTCCTGCAGCTCGCTGGCTCCCTGCACAAGGCCTGTTGCTAATGAATCTCCACATCCTCCCTAGGAGACAGGCGATGCTGCTGCGCCAGCCGGGCATCAGCTGGCACCCAGGTGCCCAGTGAAGGGCTGTCCCGCTGTATCTGAAACCCAAATGTGTCATCTGCTGAGCCAGGAGGCGCTTGCCTGGGCCGGACAGCAGACTGCGCTGCCCGCGGGCGATACCGGCGACTGGTTGCTGCCGGGGCACCGCTGATCCCAGCTCCTCCTCCTCTGCCTGCTGCTCCCAGGCACCGGCTGGGCTGGCCCAGGGGGAAGGGAGCCGGCAGGGTGAGGCTGGGTGGGAGAGCAGCAGTGTTCACTGGACAAACAAGATGCTGGAGACTTGTTTTCCCTCTGTTTCACTGCTGGGCACCTTCCACGTGTGTGAGGTGAGATGTCAGGCCGGGATGTTCCCCTTGTCTCTGTGCACAGCACTGGGTTAGTCTGCCCTTGTTCAGGGACAAATGGAAGTGCTTGGTCACCCACAGCCTCTCCAGATGATGCTCAGCACATGTTCCCTGCAGTCCTGCTGCCTCTGTGCAGCTGTAGCTGTGAAGCACCTCTCGGGTTGTAGCACCCACTACCTTTAACTTCACAGCTCCAGAACACACTTTGACATCATCATGTGTTTAGCCCTGTGAGATGTGCCTAAATATTAAGTAACTTCCCAGGCTGGGAGCTAGTTTGGACCAATGTGATTTGGGAAATGGGTCATGGAGAGCATTTTGGATGAGTAATTGGGAGAGATGCTGCTTTCTGTAACCTGCTGGTGGGATGGTCAATAGCCAGGAGGAAATAGTGTGGGAAAGATAAGAAGTGCAGAAGGTGGAAGGATAAGTGCAAGTGCACTGGAGATGTCTCTCTAGGTCTGAAGATAGCTCAAGCATTTTGGAGAGCACCAAAGCTGATGCAAGATAGTTGCCCACCACTGTCAGAGGGGATATTTGGGATCCAAAAGCTCAACTCTAGAGCTTGATCTTGGATGCCTCTTTCTTAGGAATGGGACTCAGCATGTGGGAGCTGACCCTGCCCCACAGAGAAGGGGCTGGACAGCCTGATGGAGTGGCTGTACCCCTAAAAGCGGCCTTGGGCAGCTCCCATTAGATCACTTTAAATCCAGCCCTGCTTGGCCTCTGTGCCCAGTTTAACCAGCGTGACCGAATCCTTGCCAGCGGGGAAGCCTTGTGGATGTGGAGGTAGGAAGACGATTCGAACACAAGAGCTGATAGTGTCAAGTAACTGCAACTCAACCTCTCTGCACAGAGCACTATTGTCCCGCCACAGAAATCCTCTGTCCGGGGTGCACAGCTGTGGGGAGTGTAAATGCTGCTCTTCTTTCTTCTCTCTGCCTCTCTCTGCTGTTTGTTTGTTTGTTTAAACACGGGACCTCGGCGGGGGTTGGCTCGCGTTGGCCACGACGGAGCGGTGATGGGATGGGGGAGCTGGGGCTCCCTGCGGGACTGGGGGTGAACCCCTTTAATCTGGGGCTTTCAATCCCAAGGGATGCCATTGACTGTCGTGGCTTTAGCTGTGCTCCAGGCCAAATCCTGGGCCCATTGAAGTGAAGTGGGAGCTTTAGCTGCTGGCTTCAGAGGGATCAGGGCAGGGGCCTCCTGCCAAGTGTTACCCTGCTGACCTCCACAGGGCAGGCTGCCCTGCCTGGTCTGTGTCTGGACTCTGCTCCCCATGTGGTGCAGTGTTGGCAGAGCACTTAGCATGGCAGCAGGTGCCCCAGTTGTGTTTTCCCTCTCCTGTGCAGGTCCTGGCTTGAGACCAAGCCCACCTCGCTCCCTTCGAGTCAGGTGTGACACCTCACCAACCAGCAGCTGCTAACTCCTCAGCTACCTCCTCAAACCCATCTCCTGATACAGCAACAGCTCACTGCTGCCCATAACCAGCAGGACCACCGTGTCCTGCCAATACCTGGTTTGGATGTCTAGGGAAACAGCTCTGGGATGGGTTATCTGTGGAAGAAACACTGTGACCACCAGCAGCATTGCCACAGGGCTGCCACTTGCCCACTGCTGCCACGCTGTGGGGCTGGGAAAAGCACTCCCAGGCAGACAGACCTAACCAGGTGCATTATAAATGGCAGAAAATACATTTCTATTTAAATATACATAGGTGGCTGTTCTGGGCAGAAGCTGCTGGTGCCCAGGTCTGGGAGCTGCTCCTCCATTGGTGCCTGTGTCCGGCTCCAGCTTCCCAGGTGCTTGGGGCTGGAGCGACGTGGCCCAGGGCAGCATTGCCCCACTCACGTGCTCCTGTTCAGGTGGTTTAGACCATGCTTGTGGAGGTAAAGGAATGGTTTTTTTTTTTGCTTAGTTTTATTTTTTTTAAGGCTTCTTATTTTCTCAAATTCCTCACCCACGCAAACGAGTGGGGTGGACAGGCAGGGTCTCAGTACACTCTGAAATCCCCGTGGGGGTTTTTGTCTGGCAGGGCTGGAATCCTCTCTTCCTGCTCGTAGCCAGCTTAACATAAGGGCAACTGGAGGAGAAATGTTTTTATTTATTTGTCCAAACACACCAGCCCAAGCCTGTGTTTGTGCGTGCGGTCAAACGTCTTCCAAACGCCACTCCTGCCACCCCTGCAGAATGCTTGGAGGGTGATCCAGGAGTGATGACTCTCTGGCCAAGGGGGATGTCTTGGAAGGAAGGGACAGGAGGTGTGAATGAGGACGGCTCTCTCTGCGTAGCGCCGTGGCAGTGGGGACTGCACCGGGCAGGAGACAGAAATAGCCGAGGTGATGCCCTTGTGTCCCAAGGGGAGAGGCAAAGACCCCGAGTGCTGGGCTCAGGAAAGCCCCTCCCTCAAGAAGTGCCTTCAGTAGACCCTCTATCCACAGGCCGACTCTGGCCTGGGTTGAGGTCTGGACGTGTGCTTCATGCTGAAACCTGTGTGTAACTCAACATCAGCTACGAAGGGGGAGCAGTGATTCGTACTCTGTGGTGGGGACCAGCTGTCCTGCTCATCAAAGCTTTCAGCTTGGACACAGGATGTTTGTTGAAGATGGTATGAGAAATTCTACTGAAATAATGTCACTTTACTGTTAATATCCAGGGAGTCTCTGTCCACGCTGACCACTGGTTCCCGGGCGAGCCAAGTCCTGCCGGTGTACGTATGGTTCTGGACAAATGGGCTGGTTTGTTCTTCGCTCTTGGGAGCTAGAAAAGTTTTAAATTATTTTTTTATTATTTTTCAAGCATCACCTCTACAAGCTCCTCAGGCTTCTCCAAGGGAATATCTTTGCCATTACTACTAAGTAGGTGCTTTTTAAAAGGATTTTAAAGAAAAATGAGGGCTGAAATGAAATCCAGGAATAATCAAATCATCAAGTTCTGAAATTGATTCTAAACCTAAACCTTCCTGGAGAAAGTTCTGGTTGAAACATTGTGAGGGATGTGTACCGACCCTCCTGACTCCAAGTCCAGCCACAAATCACTCGTGTCTTGGGTGAGGAACACAAGCAGCTTCAGTGGGGGCTGAATTCCCGTCAGCAGAGATGTCCCACCAGATAACAAGGATTGTCCTTGGGCTCAAGGTTGGGTTCTGGGGCAGGGATCATCCCCACTCAGTGGCCCTGCTGCCTTTGTCTCTCTGCCCTGGTGGTGCTCAGGCTGCCCCTTCCCTCCAAATGATGTTCTGTGGGGACTTGGACATGTGCCCGGCTCTGCCGAAAGCCTTTCTGACAGGGAGTATTAGGGGATGGGATGGCTGGACATGCTGTACCTGCCAGCACACACCATCCAGGTGGGTCCTGTGCTGGACCCTGAGCCCAGGGCTCCCTCCCTCCTCCTCTGAGGGGTAGTGCTGGGGCAGAGTCTGCAGCTTCTCCCAGCAGCACGTGACATCCGACCTCACGAGCTGCATTTCAGCCCCTCAGATGGTTTTGCTGGTTCAGGGGTGTTTTCCTTGGCCTTTTCTGGAATGCTTGGATTTTTGCTTCAAAACATTGCAATAATGGGAAATGGTTCTGGCAGAAGATCCAGCCCTTTTTCTTGCATGTCCCCAGCACAGAGGCAGCAACAAGCCCAAGTATTTTCGGGATGACACACGTCTCCTCTGCCGCTGCCGCGGGCACTAGGGAGATGCTGGGTTCTTGTCTAACAGCCGCTGTAAACTTTGCCCTGCTGACGGTACCCTGCATGTCCCTCTTGCTCTTCTTGCCCAGGGCACTAGAAACAGAGTCTCTAAGCTTGACAGCTTGTTCATGGTCCAGCTTTTTGGGCCCATGCCAGCCACAACATGAGCTGCTGAGAGCCCAGCTCGGCTCTGTGCCCTCAGAGGTGTGAGCAGTGTGGGGCTCCGTGAACCATGTGGCCCCTGCACCTTGCACCCCTAGTCCCCCTCCACAGCACCTCTGCAGCTCCCTTGGGTAATGCTGGTGTCTCAGGGCCCCACCGCTCCTTGACCTGAACCTCTGGCCCTTCTGTGCTTCCTTTCTTCCCTTTGCTGCCCATAATTAGGGGCAAATCTTGGACAATGGCCCCGTGCAGGAGTAGGGACTGTAGCTGGTGTGGCTCAGGCTGGCTGAGGAGGACCTTAGTGCTGGACTCAAATCCACAAGGACCAGGGTAGCCACACTCCAGGATGGGTGTGATGCCCCCACAGGCATCCCTGTACTCTTGTCTTCTCAACTCAGAGCCACCTGATGAAGCTCTCATTCATTGCCTTCCTCAGGGGTCCAGAGCAGGGACCCTGGCCCTGCTTGTGTCTTCCCAAGCTAGAGGTAGCTCCAGTTGCCAGCCCAATGCTGCTTTTCTCCTCCACCAGAGATACACAAGCAGGGAAACTGGGCCAGAACATGGACTTTTATCTGCTTGGTCTCATGGGCTTTTATCTCTTGGTCTCTCTTTCTTCATGTGCTTGGTGACCTGGACCATAGCCCAGCTGGGGGAGAGCTATTTGACAATGCATGGCTGGAAAAGAGAGGCTGAATCAGAGAATTCTGGCAGTGACCAGGGTTGAGGGTTTGGGCATGGTACTGTCTGGAGGAGCTGAGAAGGCTCTGGAAGCCCTCAAGACCCTCCCCAGCTGCTCCCCAGCCACTGTGCCTCTCCGACCAGCAGCCCTGTGCTGGCATTGACGTTTTCCCGTGTGCCTTGATCCCAGGAGGGACGTTTTCTTCTCATGGGGAGGGTTGCAGGGAAATAGCCCGACGTGGGAATCTGCTCTTTACACCAAAAGGGTTAAAGTCTGCTCCCTGCTTCTGGGCTGACCATGGAAAATACCACTCGTGCCAGGGACTAAATGCAGGACAGAAACCAGGGCTCCTAGGATACAGTGACACAAACAGTGGGGCTTGTTCCACCGGGGCCGGAAACCAGCGGGGCCTGCTCTCCGTCGGCCTTGTGTCGCGGGGCACGGGGTGCGCCAGCCTCTCCTCGGACACTAAGAGCTGAACACCTGCACACCAGCTTCTCGTCAGGCACTTCACAGGGTTAACAATCCCATAATAACCCCTGTGCAGTGAAAGTGTCCAGAAGAACAAAAGAGAGGGGGAGAGGAGGGGGAGAGGGATGGTACCGTACGGCTGCGTAAGGCTCGTGGCCAGAGGCAATCCGGCTGTGAAATGAAGGCTGCAGGTGTGGGGCAGAGCAGCCTCTGGGGATGTGTGGTGGTGTCTCTGCCCCAAACCACCCCTCTGCTTGTCCCATTGCTTGTTTTGGCATTCGACTTCAGGAGCCTGGGTCCCACTTCCCGTTTCGGCATAGACTGGGTGTTCGGGGCTCTGGAGCGGGTCCAGAGGAGGGCGACCAGGCTGGGGAAGGGTCTGGAGAACAAACTGCTGAGGAGCGGCTGAGGGAGCTGGGNTGGGGGTGTGGGACAGGCTGCCCAGGGAGGGGGTGGAGTCCCCACCCCTGGGTGTATTGAACAGACAGGAGATGAGGTGCTCAGGGATGTGGTTTAGGAGAGGACAGGGACAGTTGGACTTGATGATCTTAAAGGTCTTTTCCAACATGGTGACTCTGTGATTCTGTGCTAACTCTGTGGCTCAGACCTAGGGATGCCTTGGGGTTGATGGATGCTGAAAGCAGAGCCCTGATGCCTTCTGCACGGAGTGTGGACCCTCCGAGCTGTCTCCAGCGCAGGGAAGATGCAGCTATCCCATAACCAGCTTTGCTGGACGAGTAAAGGAAGGAGCAGCTCCGTTTTTTAGATTTTTCTCCTGGGATGGGGTCATGGTTGTTTTCTAGAAGTGAAGACCCATGTGATGGAGATGTCCAGGGGACACATGCTGGAGCCTCGTGGCAGGCAGCCCTGTGTTTGTCACCTGCCCCTTGGCAGCTGTGCTAGCCCATGCTGCTCAAAGGGGCAGAGAGCAGTGGAGATGGGGCAGGGGGTTCAAACTAAACCCAGCAAGGATGTGCTTGTGGATTTGTTCTTCATCAGCATGTGGTGAAGGCTCCTTCGTGACGCACTTGTGGGGAGGAGGAGGATGAGGAGGAGGAGGAGGAGGGAGTTGCTGCGTCATCTTCATGACAGTGGCAGCAGGGCCACTGCTGTCCCCTCATTCTCTGTACCCACCGGAGGGGAGAAGCTCTGGCAGAAATGGGTGTCCTGTGAGTGAGTGGGGGAGTGACCCTTCTGGTCCCCACTCACCTGGGTGGGAGGCAGCACGGCACGTACCCTCCTCCCCCTCCCTGACCCGACTGGGGAGCCATGGCTCCTTGACAAGCTTGTCTTCAGGGATGAGCACAAGTGCTGTTCCCAGGTAACTGGGGTATCCAGGAGGCTGCTTCACCTCACTGGAAGGCGGCAGGAGGGTGACACTGGCTGAGGTGGCCTGTCCCTGCAAAAGCACCAGAGGTTACTGGGGTGCTAAGACTAATGGGAAGGGGGGAGAGGGTCTTACGGCAGAGCAGAGCTGGCAGATGACTGCGCCATCTATGCACAACCTCGTCTAAGCCTATTTATATCAATCATGTGAAACCCCAATTAGAATATCACCCATCTGCTGTGCTGTGAGTCGCTCTTCCACTGACACAACCAGCCAAGAAACACTCTCAACTCCGTCAGAACTGCCTTGAGCATGAGAAAAGCTCCTGTGCAAGCCCTGGAGCTGGTGGGAGGGCAGAGATGCTGCATGTTGTTCTGCGAGGCTGCAAGACGTGTCCCCAGGCCCTCCAACAGAGAGCAGCATCTTGACATCAAGGACAGGCAGGAGCAGAGATGGATGTTCACCCCTGGGAGCACCCTGGGCGAGCCGGACGCTGACCTGGCAGGGACCACGGGGCTGGTCCTGCTGCCACTGCAGGGTGATCTCTAGGTAGGACACGTCCCCACGCACACCGGTGGTCACTGGTGAAGGTGGTGAATCACCAAGGGATCTTTACACTGCTCTACCTGGCACTGTGGAGATCTGGCCTTGTTGGAATTTAGTACTTTTCGTGTCTTTAAAAATAAAACCCTACTTTTTCTCCCCCCTCCCCCCACCCCTCCAACCCTCCTCCCTTCCCCCTGCCAAATTGAGGATTTCAATGAACAGTTTGGGGGTAAACAAGTGAAGATGACACTGTGGAGGAACAGTTGGTCAAGTTTGTGAGAGATGGAGCCAGATCTAAATCTGGCACAGCCTTGCTGGTATGGAGCAGAAGGAAGGCGGCATATGTGTCTGAGCAGTTGGACTGCTGCACGCTCTGTTAGATTTCCGTAACAGCAAGTGCCTTTCTTCCCTTTTCTTTCCTTTTAGCACATTAAAAAAAAAAATCCTCATGCAGAAATAAGGGAAGGGCTCCCAGGAGGTGATGGACTGTCCATGTCCCACTGGCTCAGCTGGTGGGTGGAGGCAGGTGTGTCTGGACAAGGTGTTTATCTGCAAGGATGAGACAGCACATGACATAAGGAGATGGTTCAAATGTGAGTGCTCAGATTCGTCTTATTTCAAGGGGTAGACATAGAAGAATATAAAAGCAGGGTCTTCTGCAAAGCAAAACTGCTGCTTGTTCCCTGCTTTTGCTTAATTAATTTTTATGAGTGTGCTTTTAATTCAGTTGAACTCAGTCCCTTTTCTGCCCCTGTGCAATGCAAGCCCACTTGTGCCTAAGCTACTGGCAACCAGTGTATCGAACCCTAGCCAAGCATGTATTAAAATAAAGCTGCAATCTGCTGAAAAACAGGTTTTAAGATGGAAACAAATAATTAGAAACACACAAATTAGTGTATGTCTGACAACAGGTTGAGCTCTGCACAGGTTTAAACAAAGCTGTAATGGCAGGATGTGAGCGATCCACGGCGAAGAAGCAAACCTGGGTGGGTTTGGCTGGGGCTGAGCACCCAGAGTGGAGAGAGAAAAGAGCAACACGTGGGGCTGTGTGTAACTCGTGGCCTTCCAAGGACAGAGGCCTGGGATGAAGTGTGTGCTTCTGGCTGGCATTAGGACTGCAGGTGAAGCACCTTGCCTCCAGTGCTGGTCCTGCCCCTCTGCACTGGTGCATGTTTACTGGACAGTGGTGGAGCACCAGTAAGTTGCTTCTGTGGGGCTCGTGTGGAGGCGTTTCCTGGCTTTGGTATCTGGGGTATTGGGTGTTTTTATGGCTGCAGGGTCAAGGGATCTGGCAGACCATGGTCTGGGGCCAGGCTGCCTCCCCAGGGCAAGGTGAGGGATGGGAAGCCCTGCCTGCACCCCTTGGCTGGGTGATGGACAGCAGGTTCCCTGGGAAGCTTCCTAGTAGCCATCGGGGCAAACTGGCTGAACACTTTCTTTTTCTTGCATTCGTGGGAGCATCTCACTGCTGAAATCGCACAAGGCACACCAGCAGCATGGATTGTTCTTCTGTGCCCATTGTTATGGAAATTACCTTAGAGACGGTTGCTCCGTGTACACTTTCAGAAGCAGGAGGGAGCTGTGCAGCAGGAGAACTGCTTCGAGGGGAGGAAAGCCTCCAGCCAGGCTCCCAGCACTGCCCCTTCCTCCAGCCACACAGCGGAGCCTTGCCCGCTCTCCTGGTAGCGATGGGATTTCAGGTGGTTCACTGCCCGGTAAGGCAGAGAGGAGGACACACGGGAGGAGCAGCCCCTTCTGTGCCAGTCTCCATGGAAATCCTCGGGGCTGCATGGCTCAGCCCTTGCCACACACCTGGAGACTGGGCAGTGGCCGTGTCCCGTGCCTGTGCCTGGTCACACACCCGTACTTCCATCTGCCAGTGGCATTGCACTGGTACCAACAGCCCCGTTGGGGGGTGTAAGCAGAGTGTGAGGGTTTCCTACCCCTAGATGACTCTGTCTCAAAGATACAGTTATAGAATCACAGAATCACAGGATGTGTTGGGTTGGAAGGGATCTTCAAAGCCCATCTAGTCCAACCCCTGCAGTGAGCAGGGACATCTTCACTAGAGCAGGTTGCTCACAGCACCATCAAGCCTGACCTTGAATGTCTCCAGGGATGGGGCCTCCACCACCTCTCTGGGCAGCCTGTGCCACTGATCTACCACTCTCAAGAGTGAAGAACTTTTTCTTAATATCCTACCTAAATCTCCCCTTTTCTAGTTTAAAACCATCCCCCCTCGTCCTGTCGCTCCCTGCCCTGGTGAACAGTTCTTCCCCAGCTTTCTGACAGGCACCTTTCAGGGACTGGAAAGCTGCTCTAAGGTTCCCCTGGAGCCTTCTCTTCTCCAGGCTGAACAAGCCCAACTCTCTCAGCCTGGCTTCATAGGAGAGATGCTCCAGCCCTTGGATCATTTTTGTGGCCTCCTCTGATCACCCTCCAACAGGTCCATGTCCTTGTGCTGAGGCCTCCAGAGCTGGACACAGTATTCCAGGTGAGCTCTCACCAGAAAAGATGGGACAATCCCCTCTCTGCATCTGCTGGCCACACTCCTGGGGATGCAGCCCAGGATGTGGTTGGCCTTCTGGGCTGCAGATGCACATTGGTGGCTCATGTCCAGCTCTGCATCCATCAGTACCACTCCCCCCTCCCCCGGGTCCTTTTCCTCAGGGCTGCTTTCCAGCACATCATCTCCTAACCTGTGTGGATTACAGGGCTTGTCCTGACCCAGGGGCAGGACCCTGCACTTGGCTTTGCTGAACCTCATGAGGTTCCCATGGGTCCACTTCTCCAGCCTGGCCAGGTTCCTCTGGATGGAGTCCTGTCCCTCTGGAACATTAAGCTCACCTCTCAGCTTGGTGTTGTCATCAAACTTGCTGAGGGTGCGCTCAGTCACACTGTCAATCTTGTTAATAAAGATATTAAACAGCACTGGTCCCAGTACAGACCCCTGAGGAGCACAGCTTGTCACCATCTCCCATCTGGACTTCAAGTCATTGACCACCAGGTAGATTGGTGTGCAGGAAAAGTGATGTCCTCCCAGGAGCTTGAGAGAAACTGGTTGCATCTCTGTTCTGAATGCAGGCTCTTCACCGATGACTCTGAAAGGAGAAACCTTTTAATGCTCCCACCCCTTCAGGGCCAGCGAGCCAGGGAGCTGTGGTGCTTACAGGGAACCTTGGTGCTTCCAGGTCTGCTGCCAACTGCCTGGCTATAGCCCACCCCCTCCTCTGAAATGCCCAGACCATCTCAGTTATAACTGAAAAACACCAGCAATTCTGGTCTTGATTAGTTAGATAGGCAGGGCTTTCTTCTCTTGAGCTGTGCCTGTGCTCCTTGTCACTGCCACAGAGCAGGAGCAGGCCTCCAGCCTGCACCCAGGAGCCTCATGCAGCCTTGGCTGACGAAAGGGAAAGCATGGATCTGATGACCTTTGTTTGCACAACTGCTGCCCACAGTCCCTGCCTGACATTTGAGGAATGACTGTAAATGCTGGGGGGATGGACAGGCACAGCGATGGGGGTGATGAGCAAAGCACATGAACCTTATCCTTGCTGGCAGAGTACAAGGCTGAGCCAGACTCTTCCTCCCTGGAAGTCCCAGTTGACTTGCAGGGAGACAAAGGGAAGAAACCTGCCTCCAGCTCCTCGTTTCCAGGCAGAGTCTGACCACAGCTTGGCTGTTCCCAAGACCGTTTTGCAGCAGTGGAGCCGCAGCAGGGTGGAGCCTGTGGCTCCATGGGATAGTGTGTCCATGACTGCCATGAGGTGGGGTGAGAGGGAGCTCACAGGCTGGAACTAGGAGGGGACCTTGTCATCAAAATGAGGTTTCTGGGAGTCACAAGGTGGTGGCAAGATGCCACAGAATACCCTGGCTTGACTGGTCCCTAGCTTCATCCTGGCTGGTCCTCAGCATCCCCAGGACGCTGCCTGGGGCTGCCTGTGGCAGTGGTCCCTCGAGGTAGGACAGCTCTGGTCCCACAAGCAGGCTGGTCTTAATAGCTTCATGCTCTTTGGGTAGAGAAGGTCCTTTATGAAGGACCATTGTGTCAGGTTCCATGGATGTGTCTGAAACCAGGAGGCACCGTGACCTTCATTCTGGGAAGCTGTCCCACTCTGCAGCCAGTACCGCTGAAAGTACACGTCTTCCCACACCCAGGAGGTTCTTCAGCCCAGGGTCCTGGAGTTGCTAACACTGAAAGCTCAGCCCTCAACTGCCAGAAGCACAAAATTATCACAGGTTCCAAAACGAGTTTGTTTTGATAAAGATAATTTTGAAGAAGGTGGGGCAGAATAATTCTTTGTGTTTTCCAGTCAGAGCCATTTAGGCTTATTTTACTCCTTGCTACTTCATCCATTGCACTTGTATGGTGGTTCGACCTTGTTGGGCAGCCAGATGCCAACCAAAGTCTCTCTATCACTCCCCTCTCAGCTGGACAGGGGAGAAACATCTACTGAGAGGCTTTGGAGTTAAGGACAGGGAGAGATCACTCCACCATCAGTGTCACAGGCACAACAGACTCAGCACAGAGTAAAGGAAAGAAACTCTCTAATTTCTTACACTGCACTCACAGAGAGACCAGAGTCGGGGGATGAGAAGCACAAACAGCTCTTCAAACACCTCCCCCTGCCCTCCCTTCTCTGCACACTGAACCTAATGGGTGATTTTCTCCTCCCCAGGATGGCACAAGGAAAGGGCGAGAAATAGGGAATGGAGCTCCAGTCTTCAGTCAGTGCCTCAGGAGTTGTTCTCCTTCTTGGGGGAGGGGGTGGTGTGTGTGCATTTCTCACACTCTGTCCCTGTGCCAGCCTGGGGTCCCACCCACCACAGACAGTCTGGGCCCTTCCCCAGCTGCCCCAGCGTGGGTCACTGCTATAAACTCACAGAATGTCTCTCAGTCTCTCAGCCCCAGACTGCTGCCCCCAGCCTGGTCCCCCACAGAGTCACCAGCCCCCGCAGCAAACCTGCTCTGGAGTGGGCATCTATCTCTCTCTGTCCTCCTCCTATCTCTCTCCAGGGGCTGCAGGTGCTGCCAGGGCCTTGCTCCAGTGTAGGTCACAGATTCTTCCCTATTCCTCCCCCTGCTCCATGGTGGCTCCTGCCTGGCCCAGGTGTCTCTCCATGGGCTACAGGTGGGGTCTCTTCATCGTCCATGGGCTGCAGTGGAACACGCGCTTCACCATGGTCTTCTCCACAGGTTGCAGGGAATCTTCTCTCAGCGCCTCCTCCTCCCACACCTTCACTGACCTTGGTGTCTGCAGAGTCTCTCCCATCTTCTCACTCCCTTCTGTGGTGGAAAATGCAGCTGTTTGGGTTTTTCTGTCTCTAAAATGTGATTCCCAGAGGCCTGTGACTGGCGCTGGTTGGCCCGGCCTGGTCAGTAACAGGGTTTGGGGGTTTGGCCTTGGGAGCCCAGCTGGGATTTGCTTTGTTGGACCTTTAAGAATCGTTTTAGCTGCTTCTTAAAGAAGCCACATTGCAAACCCACCACAACTTGCAATGTCTGGAACCTCCCTTTTACTTATTTTCATTTGTTTTTAATGTAAAAGCGGATATTATGGGGGCAGGTAGCTACTTGGCCACAGGAACTGCCAGCATAGTCAGGTGCCTCTGCTGGATGACTGAGTGCTTGAGCAGCAGATAGCAGGGAAACTCACTTTAATATTTATCCTGAGTTAAAAAAAAAGAAAAAAACAAAACCAAAAAAAACCCAACAAGTAGAATGGAGAAAAATATACAAAGTAGGCCACGAAAACAGGGTTTGTGAACATCTGAGATCCGCTCCTAATTAATAGCAGTTCCCATCCCAGAAATCATACCATTCAGCAAAAGTTAATCATCTTTGCTCATACATACAATGTGCTTCAGAAGGGAGTGAGTCACCCTCATTGAAATGTCTGATGTTACGAACACCGGCGTGACTGATGTAACAGACCCAGCTTAGCTCTCCAGATCGGCCGCGGCGCCAGCAGCGAGGCGCAGGCTGTGTGTGTGAGAGGGCTGACTTGAGTTTTGCTTGCTTGTACCCAGATTGCACCTTTGGTCACTAAAGCAGGCTCACAGGGAAGGGGCCAAGAAGGATATGGGAAGGGTGTGGGCAGGGGAAGGTGCCACAGAGAGGGGTTGGCGTTGCTGAGCTTGGTGGTCCTCATCTCCTGATGTGGAGTTGCCCATCCCCACCTTTGAGAGCCCATGAAGTACCTCTTCACAGAGATCCCCAATCCTGCAAATCTTGTGGCACACCAGTAATTCACAGTGCTGTTGGGGTGCCTGGGACCAGCACTTTAACTGCATCGCTCTGTGTCTTTCACCACTCACAGGCCTGGGGATTTACTCCTCGTTTCTTGGTTCAGAGAAGGATGTAGGTTGAATTCATCACTGTGATTCTGCCTTGATATCAGCTTAAATTAAATATTATTACCTGCAAACATTTCCTTTAAGCACTGGGAGCCGTTTGCTTGGCATACTTTGTTTAAATGTCACCATATGAATTACTGAAAGTCATTTAAATATTTAAAGACATATACTGCAAGTCTAATTTTATTTTTCAAATACTGAGCCAGACTCGCAGCTGATGCAGCATATAACAGTTCAGCCTGGCATCCCTGGTTCCTGTCCCAGTTCTTTAAATTAATAATTTGCATTTCCAACACATTTTACCCAACAAGTTTGGGCTCTGAGGTGGTTTGGGTTTTTTTTTGCAGACAGATTTTTCATCTCTCTGTGAGACCTTGCTGCCTCTTCAAAATGTGTGTGAGTCCCTTGGCAGGTTCCTGTCCCTTCCATCCATCCATCCATCCATCCATCCATCCATCCATCCATCCATCCATTCATCCAATCTGCCCTATAGGGCAAACCCTGGGAGAGATGACATCAGAAATGCCAGAGCCCAGCAGAAAAGACAGAAGCACTCTTGTATTGCTGTTTTCCAACTAAAGAAGATCCACCTCCTCACACAACCTTTTCATCTCTTGTTTATGAATAGCTTAAAAAACCCCCACAAAAAGTATTGTTTCTGGCACACTGACCACATTGCTGAGGAGCTGTTCCTCTTCCACCTCCTCCTTCGCCCACTCAGCTACAGGTAATGCAGGGGAGTAAATGAAAGGATTTCCTTGGAGAAATAAGCTAAAATAGTACACAAAAGGCTGATTCTTAAAAGCAAAACAGTTGAAGATGTCATCAGGAAAAGGTGGTGATGAAACTCTCCAGGACCTTGGAAATCACCTTACACGCTGCTGGAAATTACCTTCTGACTCAAGTGGCCACTTTGCTAATAGCTTTTACTTGACCTAGCCATGGTTTGCAGGGAAATAATGTCCCCCATGAGAAATGCCACCACCCAAACCCATGTCTTCCTGAGAAAAGCCTGGCTTAGGTGGGTGCTGTGGTTGCTCCAGCTCCTGGGAGCAGCCTCCGGCTGTGGGTTGTGTTCCCACCACTGTGTCTTCGCAGGCAGCTGGTTTGTGGTGCCGTCTGGCCTCGGGTTGAGCTGTGTGGGTGCACCCCAAGCCTGCTCACCTTTGATCTCACACCTCCACCTGCCATCTCAGATGGGTCTCCTAATGCAAGGTCCTGGTTGCCTTTGAATCACACTGCAGGCATCTGCCCGGAATGTTCATCTTGCCTGACGCCTGCCTGCCCCTCTCCCTCCAGAGACGAGTCTGGCGTCTTGCGCAAAGCCGGTGACTCATTCCCAGGATGCGTTTGTGAAGAGTTGCCTGGTCACCTCGTTCCCCCACCGCTGCTTCCTCGCCTTCGCACGGGAGGGCGGGAGGGTGACACACGGGCACACCACACCACACCACACCACACCACACCACACCACACCACACCACACCGCACACTCGTGCTGAAGTAGGCCAAGTCTTCTCACAGGCTCGCCCGTTCCTCATGGCCGGTGTGTCCCCAAGCCAGGTGTCCCCTGTGCTCAGCATGCATCTCAAAGCCCAGCCTTTCCTTCCTGCTCCACCTCTTGAGCTATTACATGATGTGAGCTGTCCTTGTCCCCGCTTCACACATGTCCCAGGCCCACCCCAGCTGTAAGAGCTGCCTGGGAGAGCTGGGCTGTTACTACAGCTGGGAAGGATTCCTCCAAGCCCTATTTGGCTACCAAAGCTGTCCCCTTCAAGCCACCCTTGAGCAAGCTCCAAACCCTCAAGAACCCTTCCTGTCATTGGGCATGGCAATGCATAGGGGTTCTCAGGTGGGATCCAGAAAGTGCCTTCAACAGTGACCACTCGTACATTGCTTCCTCGTGCCATTACCATCCAACATCTTGTCCACTGTGTTTGCTGGGGTGATGGACTGGCTGAGGATCCAGGAATGTTTCCAGGGCTTGGCTGTTGTGAAGTAGATAAATTGCTCAATGCCATGCTGAGGAGCTTGAAGGACATCTGGGGAAACTGGAACCTTCCTCCCCAGCCTGCAGCACAGCAAGGAACTGAGAGAACTATGGGAATGACTCCAGAGCTGGGTGCAGGAGGAGAAGGAGCTGCAGCCAGGACATATTTGCCATGGCTCAGCAGCCAGGCAGGCACAGCAAGACAGGCCTAGAGCACTCAGAGGGCAGGTCATCTTCTCCAGACCCTGATGGTGTGTACTTTCTGGCACACAGAGAGATGAACTAAACCCAGGCTACATGGCCATGTCCAGAAGGTTGTGGTTAGCAGCTCGAAGTACAGCTGGAGGCCAGGGGTGTGCCCCAGGGGTTGGCACTAGGACCTACAGAGTTTAACTTCTTTATTAATGACCTGGAAGATGAGACTGAGTGCACCAGCTTTTGGAAGATAGGAGACTGGGAGGAGCATCTGATCCATCAGAGGGTCATGCTGCCAATCAGAGGAACATCAGTGGACAGAGAGGAGCTTCATGAAATCCAACAGAAGGTATTATGAACTCCTGCCCCTGGAGAGGAATAACCCCACACACCAGTACATGCTGGGAGCAAACCAGCTGGAAAGCAGCTTTCCAGGTAAAGACCAGAGGGGTTCCTGGAGGACAAGAAGTTGACTATGAGCCAGCAGTGTACTCTCACAGCCAGAAACATGGGCTGCATTCAGAAGAGCACTGCCAGCATGCCAAGGGAGAAGGAAGATTTTGATTCCTCCTTCAACACCAAGCACTGCTGGAAACTGGACATGCATCTGTGGGTGTTTCAGGTGTTCCTTCCAAGCTCTGGGGTCCAGCAAAGTGCTGCATGAAGGGGCTTTAACCCTATTTCAGGGTTGGTTTGCATGACACAGAGCGTGGGAAGGGACTTGCCCAGCATCACACAGTTAGGCCAACAGTGAGTTGGGAAGGGACAGGTCTCTTCCCTGAGATCTGGTCCAGTTCCTTCTGTTATGGGTCGTGTTCTTGCATGTCATGTGTGTGCATTTGAAAGCTGTGACTGTGTCCGAGGGTGTCTGACAGGCTGGACCACAAACTGGCAGGGCTTGCTGACAAGTTCATGGAAAATTGGAATTTTGTTAAATACATTCAGTGAAAATTTAAAAAAAAAAAAAAAAAACCAAAAAAAACAGAGATTGACCCAAGAGACACTTCATGTTCACTGTGGAGCTTTGTTTCCTGGAAACTGAACTTCTTGGGGGAAAAGAGCGGGGTTCAGCTGAATGTTACTAACACTGGGAGGAAAACAAAAGTCATTCTCTGATGCTGTGAAAGGGGAACAAGCCCTTTGCTCAGAAATGGCTGCTTGGGCTTCGCTCACTTGGATTTTAATGACAGCCAGGGCATTGCCAGACCAGAGGACTTGGTGCAAAGGCAAAACCCATCTCAGGAACCGGAGCATCGTCACAGGTGGCAGAACCTCTCGATGCTGCCGCCGCACAGGTAGTGACCCTCGAGGCGGGGCAGGAGCCTGGGCTGCCTGCCCACGAGCAGCCACCAAATACACCCAACCAGAGCAACTGTGTGAATGAAAAGCAGCAAGTCTCTGCATTGGCTAAGGGCTTAACTGGTGTTTTGTTGATAGGCAGGGATGTGGTGCACCACCACGTTGCTGAGTCTGCCCTGATCTTGTCACGGTGTGAATTCCAGGCAGCACTGAGAAGCACCAGGACCGTCTCGGATCCGCACGGTGCTGATCGGGGCTGTCTCACCCTTTCAGCAGCAGGGAGAAGTCCCAGCAGGGTTTGCATTTCAGAGGGGCACTCAGAAACCCAGGTGTCTCGCAGGACCAGGCTGGGAAGCAATGACCACCCAGCTCAGGGTGGGGACAGAAGCCTGTATGGGTATTTGGTTGCCTTGCTTGAAATCAGACCCAGAAACATCGTGAGGAAGGCAAGTGCAAAGGCTGCTGAGCCAATGCCTGGAAAAGTCATCATGACTTCTCTTAGCTAATAAATGTCTTCTCCCCACTGGAGGGACAGGATGGGAGCACCCAGCACCTTTCTCAGGCTTCTCTGCACTGTCTGCACCTATCCCAGATTTCCTCCATCCCTCTGCTTCCCCAGCCCCAAGCCAGCAACCCAGCTTGAAAGACATGGACAAGGAGCATGAACCTCACCGCTCGGGCATGAGTAGGGGGAGCTGGATTTGGGGCACAGAGCTGAGTGCAGCCTGCACCCCCCCTGCTCATTGACAGCCCTTCCTGGTGGGTGGTGAGGCTGCTTTCGCAATGGTTTCCTGTGAAAGCCTGCTCCAGGCAGCTTGCCACTTAGCCTCCTTGAGAAAGAAATATCTCTCTGCAGGAAACTGCTTCTTGAGAACAGCTCGGCCGCCGGGGAGAAGCTACGGAGGAACTGACGTGCGTGCCGGGGGCAACCGGGGATGCTGGAACCGCGGAGACGCAGAGGTGATGGAGACAGAGCGGGTCAGAGGGGAGGTGCTCAGGTAGCACCAACAGGTTCTGCACTTGCTGTCTCAGGGCTTTCTCTTTCCTGAATGTTTTCCAAGGAGAAAGGGCTTTTTATTTTTGGCATACAGAAGGAGGAAGGGTTAAAATGGGGTATGTAGGTTTATGTTCAATGACACGCTGTGCAACCTATGTCCAAGTCTATGGGACAGACTTGAGAGCAGACACTATTGGCTTTGTAAGCCACATAAATATCCTGTCCTGCTCCATCACCTAAGACTCTGGAGGGTCTAATGTCAAAGGGAACATTGGAGATGCTCCCTCTCATCCTCCATAGAGGAGGAACTCTTAAGGGTGGTGGCACATAGCTCCCATACCTGCACATTTAAAGCCCATCCATCTAAAAGGATAAATAATCTGAAATATTCCCCAGGTTTTCCTCTGGATGTAGCCTGGAGCCCAGGAAGCAGAGGCAGGGAAGAGAGCAAGCAGTCACTGCTCAACGATGTTTTCTGAGTTTAATTAGATGGGAGCTGCCCTCCCTTGCTGGTGGAGCCCATGGGGGCTTTTGGATCCTGCTTAAACATGAGCCCCCTTTCTCTCCTGGGTTTCACAGAAAGTGCAGGGTCCTCCTCAGTTTTCCTGTAACCAGATATCACAGCAAAAGTGATGTGAAAAAAGATGGGCAAATGTTTCCCAGAAAAAAGACTTTTGGCTCTGCAGATCAGATTTTCTGCAGCCAGACAGAAGCACAGAGGTTTCCTCAAACCCTGAGCATGGGGACAGACTTTTCCTGGGTGCCCAGTGAAAGGATGAGAGGCAATGGGAGCAAGCCAAAGCATGGCACATTGACAATTAAAAATAAGAAAACCCTTTCTCACTGTGAGGGTGGTCAAACACTGCATCAGGTTGCTGGGAGACAGGGAGTCTCCATCCTTGGAGATACTGGGATACCCAACTGGGACGCAGTTCTGCTGCTCTCAGAGATGCTGCTACACCTTGAGTGCTGCATTCAGATCTGGGCCCCTTATTCCAAGAAGGACATCGACGTCCTGGAGTGTGTCCAGAGGAGGGCAACCAGGTTGAGGAAGGGTCTGGAGAACAAGACTTCTGAGGAGAAGCTGAGGGAGCTGGGGGGAGGGGGAGTTAGTCTGGCGAGGAGGAGACTGAGGGGAGACCTTATGCCTGCCTAGAATGACCTGACAGGAGGTTGGACAGAGGTAGACGATGGTCTCTTCTGTCCAGCGACAGGTGATGGGACAAGCCTCAAGCTGCGCCGGGGCAGGTTCAGATGAGATGTCAGAAGAAATTCTTCCCCCAAAGAGCTGTCAGGTGTGGAACAGGCTGCCCAGGGAGGGGATGGAGTCACCATCCCTGGGTGTATTGAACAGACAGGAGATGAGGTGCTCAGGGATGTGGTTTAGGAGAGGACAGGGGTGGTTGGACTTGATGATCTTAAAGGTCTTTTCCAACCTGGTGATTCTGTGATTCTTAAACATGGGTTGGGTCAGACAATCCTCAGAGGGACCTCCAGTCCCAGCCCTCCTGGGCTTCTGTGACCGCTGAGGGATGACCACAGGAAACAGAAAAATGGGGTTGGGGTTCTTGGAGCCTTGGGACAGCTGTTAGAAGCTGCCCAGCCACTGCTCTGCAGCAGAATTCTATCTTGGAGAGGCAAATGACACTGTGCCCATTAGAAAGACAGCACCTCCCAAGGACCTGGCAGTGCTGTTTGCACATGCTTGTGGCTGCCTCATGCTTCACAAGATGCTCCATGAACATTTCTCCTCATGGTAGTTCTTCCCCAGCCTACATCTCCCTACCTTTGCTGCAGCAACAGGGAGGAAGATGCTTGCCAGGGCTCAGCATCCTCACAGAATGGAGCCCACCAGAGACTTTGCCCTGAAGCAGGCCTGTGTTTGGAAGGGTGACCTGTTCCCACCGCGGAGGTAGATGGCAGCAGTGGCGGAGCTGATGCTCGGCGGGGACAGCTTGCTGCAGAGAGGAGATCGCTGCGCTCAGATCTCCCGCTGAGCACTTGTGGGTGAGGCGCTTCACCAGGCCAAAGTCATCTGACATTTTTCTCGGGGGCGGGTGAAGCTAATGAATCCCGATTAGGCAGTGCGGAGGCTGGGGAACTCGATTTCTGCTGAATATATATGAAGACAAATGTAAATTCTAAACTTTCTAGGGAGTATTTTTACCCTGGCTCAGTGTTAACGTTGATAAAAATAGTCACAAATTAGTGCAGGAGTAGAAAGCAAATTTCAGGCTGCTTTCCCTCCCCCCCCTTCCCTGTTCCCATGCATCTATTTCTCTACCAGGAGTTAACCTCTTACATGCTTTAATGAAACACGGGGTAAACCATCAGCAAGGGCCCTTCCCTGACAAAATAACTTCTACCTCAATTAAGGAATTAGGAAGGAAAGCTGCATTTAAATAAAAAAGCTTCTTTTTTAATAGAAAAAAAGTGATTCAATCCAAGAAATCCAGCGCTGCAAGAAGATGCTAACATCAGACCAGCCCACCTGATTGTTTCCTGAGCACCCAACTTCTTGCAAAGGTGGTGGGGAGGCTCCAGCCCCATCCTCCAGGCAGGAAGAAGCAATGTAGAAAACTCTGATTTCCCTCAACATCACAGAGCAATGCAGAAGCCACCCTGGGAGCCCAGGTCACCTGAGCAGATTCCCAGCTGAAATACCGCTTGTAAAATACTGCTTCGAGCTGCTGGACCATTGTTAAACTGTCAGGAAGGAGCATCTGCTCTTTGGACTGATAGATGTTTAACCACAGGTACCTGAGAGAGGTGAAGGCTCGTGCTAGAAAGAGCCTAATAGCTTGATGGATTGCAATCTGGACCTTGGATCATACCCCATCCTTGTTACTAGATGTTGCAAACAGCAGACTGAGCAAGGAGAAGGTAAGTCCTAGGAAGGTTTGGCTGTCACAGCCTGGAGTATTTGGGGGAAGGGCTGCTTTGACAGCTGAGACTGGGAAGGAAACCCTTGTGGGGTGCAAGGTTGTGGAGAAAGTGCATGTTAAAGAGAGAAAAAAGGCAGCCATGCTTGTCAGAGGTTTGTTTTAAAAAAGAAATCGTGGTTTAAATTCTGTCCAGCTCCTGGCTGCAAATACTTATGCTTGACTCTTCAAGTCCTTGACAGCCCTAGCCCTCACACAAGCTGTAGGTAGTGCCCTGAGTCCCCTTGGGGTGCAACACCATCTGCCCTGGCTCAGAGTAGTACCTGTCA
This sequence comes from Heliornis fulica, assembly GCA_013399135.1. Classification (NCBI taxonomy): domain Eukaryota; kingdom Metazoa; phylum Chordata; class Aves; order Gruiformes; family Heliornithidae; genus Heliornis; species Heliornis fulica. The sequence goes on from VXBZ01008625.1 coordinate 392,991, forward strand.
CATCTCTGGGAGCAAGGCCACCTCAGGGGCTAAGTCAGGGCCCGGAGCGGGTTTTGGGTAGACACCTGCTAGTGATGCATTTACCTCATGTTCTGCTGTGACTCACGGTTATGGTCATTGTCTCCTAAACATGAGATGAAGACTCTGGTAGAAAAGTGAGATTAAAACACAGGTTCAGCAGTCGGAGAACCCGGGACAAGAGAGCTGGAGGCAATAGAGATGAGTAAACTGACACGGCAGCTCCATTGGCATCACGCATGGTCAGGACAGGTGAACAAAAAAGCAGTGTGAAGGCAAGCCAGCAAGCCGTGGCTGTGGGCACGGGGAAGTTGCTGGTCACTGTGCTGGGCATCAAGTAGAACAATGTCGGAGGAGAGAGCCTTCCTGCAGCAGAACAGAACCAGAAGGACGCACGCGACGCAATGCGTGAGGAACCTGAGGCCAGCTGTGGCGGTACGGCACACACGGTGCCAACCCACGTGTAGAGCAGTCATTGCTCCGTGCTTGTCACTTGGGGCTCTTTGGAGCGGAGCCGAAAGCTGCTCCTTTCGGGACATTTTCCAGCTGACAGTGGCACCACACACGCGGCCAGACCAGCACCAAGACCCTTGAGGCCCTGCCACTGAAGGAGGTGCTGGCACACAGCATCCTGACCCCAGCCTGCGTGTCTCCGCTCCGCCATGGTTCGGGGAGCGGTGCGGGTGGCCTTCTCCTTGGGAGGGGATTTGGGGGGAGCCCGCGGCTCTCTGCAGAGCAGACACCTCGTCTTTCACGGAAGAGCCCCCCGGGCCGGCATCCCCGGCTGCTGCAGCGGGCCGTGGAGAGAGGACGGCAGCTCGGTCCGGTGTCGGCCGCGGTGCACTGCGGAGCGGCTGACTCAAGAGGGCAGCATGCCGACAGGCTGGCACCGGGCTGCGGGCATGAGCCGCGCTCCCGAGGGCCCGCAGGCGGAGAGGCCAGGGGAACCTCTGTCGCTCGCCCTCGCAATGCCCCTCAGCTCCTGGCCGGGCAGGCAGAGGATGCCACGCCAGAGCTGGGTGACACTGTTGGGCATTTGTTCTCACCGTGGCGGCAGCCCGTCGCGCCTCTGCAGGTGATGCGCCTGAGGCCTGTCCTGAAACTTATGTGGTTGCTACTGTGACCACAAAACAGAGGTGAGACATTTCTCTTCTGGTTTCACAGCCATTGCATGCCAGCAGTTGCACCTGCCTCCCTTGCAGCACCCGAGGAGTCCCCGTAAGGTTTCTGGCCACTCTTCAGTACACCACGGGCCTTACAGAATCACAGAAGTGTCTGGGTTGGAAGGGACCCCAAAGATCATCGAGTGCCAACCCCCCTGCCACAGGCAGGGCCACCAACCTCCAGGCCTGCAGCTAGACAAGGGTGCCCAGGGCCACATCCAACCTGGTCCTGAACACCCCCAGGGTTGGGGCATCCCCCACCTCTCTGGGTAGCCCCTTCCAGCACCTCACCACTCTCTGTAAAGAACTTCCCCTGATATCTAATCTAACCTTTCCCTCTTCCATCTTCACTCCATCCCCTTGTCCTACCACTCTCTGCCCTGGTGAAAACCCAATTCCCCTCCTGTCCATACGCTCCCTTTAAATCCTGGGGGGCTGCAGTGAGGTCCCCCCACAGCCCTCTCTTCTCCAGGCTGGACAAGCCCAGCTCCCTCAGCCTGTCCTCACAGGGGAGGTGCTCCAGCCCCCTGAGCATCTCCGTGGCCTCCTCTGACCCCTCTCCACCAGCTCCACATCTCTCTTGACTTGGGGGCCCCAGATCTGAACACAGATGGGGCCTCCCAAGGGCAGATTTCGAGGGGTAATTCCCTTCCTGTCCCTGCTGCCACCCCTCTGCTGATGGATCCCAGGACACCATTGGTCTTCCATTGCTGTTCCCCTTATGGGCTGAAGGTTCTTTGATAGGCATACTGAAAGGTCAGCTATTTTCACCGTGGCTTGCATAAGAACCTCAACATCCTTTGCTGCAAGAGTAGTGTTAGTAACTTCCTACTGCAACACTGAATCACAATAGCTTCCCACAGCAACCAGCGGTAAAAATAAACCGGGCAAGGGGAAGTGGACAGCTTCTGCTCTTCCGCTTTCCTGGGCACACTTGAGTCACAAAAACCCATGTAGAAAAAGCCGTTTATTTTGCTGATGCTGACGAAATCCATGAGCAGCTCACAGCAGCACGGACCCACTGAAATCACAGAATGTTTTGCAACGGGATGCTCAGCGTCCTCAGAGTTAAGCATGTGCTCAAGTGCTGTGTGGAGTCCGTATTTATCACTAAGAAAAGGTTTTTTCCCCAAACTTATGAATAAAACTAAAAGGAGACAGACACCCTAGCACTGTCACGGGCTGCTTTTGTACTAGACAGAGGAAAACATCCTCTTTGGGATCTTTTATGTGTCGAGGGCATATAAAAGATCACTGGTGAGATTAGTGGCTCTGTTATGGTTCCAGTAGTAGATCTTGGCATTGAGGAAAACATATCTTGACTGGATGAGAAGCGCCCTTAAATACATTTGATTTGTATTTTTTGCCTTGAGACTGCGTCATTTGAGCAGCATGGGCTTATACACTCTTACGGCTGAGACTCCCTGTGTATGTGCGCACGCACGTGTTTGTTTGCGTGTGGGTGGGTTTTTTTTAAAGAACAATATCTTTCCTGTTACACAAAATACAGCCCAGGTCTTGAAACACAGCCAGCTGGGAAAAAAACCCATCTAGACATAGTCAGGTTGCTGAGCTTGGGGATCTGGTGAGACAGACCCTGACTCTTCCCTTTGTCATGATACTTGCTGAGGAAGTATATGGTAAGAGGCGAAGGAGAACAGGAGTTAGGGTTGGAAAGGAGTGGCTCATCTGTTGTGGACCAGGAAGGAGGAGCCATTCCCCCTCCCACTGATGCCCACTGGAGTTTGGGCTCCTAGGATAACCGAGGTGAGAAGGGACAGCAGGAGGGCTCCGGTCAAACCGCCCGCTGAAAGCTGGGCCAGCCCTGAGGTCAGGCCAGGTTACTCTTGGAAACCAACAAGGATGGAGATTGCACAACCTCCCTGAGCAAGCCGTCAACGCTTGCCTACCTGCACGGTGAAAGTAGACTGCAACAGAGGCAGCTCATACACAAGCACGTTTTTAATGTCACCCTGCTCATTAAAAAGAGAAAGATCAAGTCTATGTTGTAACAGAGACGGTTTATGTGAGGCAAGGAAAACTTCTGGTGCTGGAGGACTGATTCATGTGGAAAGGCACCTAAAAATAGGGAGGGAGGGAAGCAGGCGGAGGCCTCCAGTTACAGTCCTACCTTGGCACTTCAGCATTGCAGCGCAAGACGTGTGTATCGAGCGCAGTGGCTACCAGTGGGGAAGCTGCTCCGTCAGGGGTTGGGGGTGCACGGCTAAAGCCATCTATGTGGAGGCTCCTTCGGGAAACGACAGGGAACCTGGAAGCGGAACGCCTCTCAATTGGATTTCGGAACTGCCCACGGCCGGGGCAGGGCCGGACCAGCACCCACGGGGGTCCTCCGCACCCCCCGGTCTGTGGGCCGCGCCGCTCCCGTAACCTGCCCTGAAACTTCGGGCCGAGAACTGACGGGAGGGGACTAAGGGAGCGGCGGCCGAGCCAGCGCCGGCGGGAGCGGCCGGGTGTCCCGGGG
>VXBZ01008625.1:396663-472154 GCA_013399135.1 Heliornis fulica
GGGCGCGGCGCCGCTCGGCCGGCCCCGCCGCCCGCCCCGCCCCCCGAGGCATGACACGCCGAGCCGCCGGCGAAGCCCCGCTTTAATTGAGGCCGCCGGGATGGGGCGCACCGCGTAGGGTAGAGCGGGGGGCCGCCGCGCTCCGGGCCGCAGGCAGCGCGTACGCCACCCGGCCGTAGCGGAACGGAGTCGAGTCCGCGCCCGGTGCGACGCGAACCCAGCGGGCGAGCGGGGCCGCGTCCGGCCTCCGCGTGGGTGGCCGGCGGGCCGGGAGTCGGCGGCTGCGAGCCCCATGAAAACGCAGGTCTGGGGGAGCTCCCCGCGGGCGCCCATGGCTGCGGCGATGCCGTGCAAGAGCGCGGAGTGGCTGCAGGAGGAGCTGGAGGCGGGCGGCGGCCGCTCGCTGCTGCTGCTGGACTGCCGCCCCCACGAGCTCTTCGAGAGCTCTCACATCGAGACGGCCATCAACCTGGCCATCCCCGGGCTGATGCTGCGCCGCCTCAAGAAGGGCAACCTGCCCATCCGCTCCATCATCCCCAACCACGAGGACAAGGAGCGCTTCGTCAAGCGCTGCAAGGCCGACACCGTGCTGCTCTACGACGAGGCCACCGCCGACTGGCAGGACGGCGGCGCCGCCACCTCCGTCCTGGGGCTGCTGCTGCAGAAGCTGCGCGATGACGGCTGCAAAGCCTATTACCTGAAAGGTGAGCTCCCCCCACCCCGCNTGCATCGCCCGGCGCCCATCCCCTGGCCGGCCCGAGGTGGCTGGGTTGTTTGGCTTCCTCCCTTCCCTTCCCCTCACCCCCAACCTTCCTCGGCCGATTTGTTTTTGTTTTCTATGTATTTTTTCCCTCCCCATCTGCATCCGTTTTAATACCCCGCACAAAATGGTCGCAGGCTGGAAGCGGCCGGGAGCGTCTCGCATCTTCCTGCGTCTCCCTCCTTCCCGGCAGCGGCGGGAGGGAGCTCCCAGCCCGGCAGCCGGGGTGTCCCCTCTCCAGTGCTGCTCCGTCCCCAGCGGACCGGGTACCGCTGCCCCCTCCCGGGGAGCTCCTCGCCCCCGCTCCCCGCAGGGGGGCATTTGGGGGGCTCCCGCCGCGGATCCCCTGCGGCCCCTCCGGAAGGGATGGCCGGATTTTGCGGAGGGGTTGGAGGGGTGAGCAGGAGAGCCACCCTCCATTTTTGTTGTTGATTTATTATTTTTTTTCTCACCCCAGCCCCCCATCTCCGCAAAGCGAGCGCTGCGGGATGTGAGGGGGATGGGGGTGGTCTCCCCCTCTCTGGGAATGCCGGCGGGGCTCGGAGGGGGCAGCCCGGCGGCTCCTCCGGGCAGGGCGATGGAGGAGCGGGCAGCCCTGTTGCGGGGAAGCTGAGCCCCGCACATGCCCCTTCGTGAGGGACTGGGGGTGCTTGGGGGTGTTTTGGTGTTTGGGTTTATTGTTTGTTTGGGGTTTGTTGTGGTAGGTGGGGTTTGGGGTTTTTTGTAGGGTTTGGCCATTTTGAAAGATCCCAGCAGGCCCCCGCAGCGGGCTGAGCGGAGCCCACAGCTGGGCTGCTAGGACCCTTCCCGTCCTCCCAGTCCTCCCAGTCTGGTCGCTGGGTGGCGGGTTTGAGGCAGAAATAACAGGAGAGCGGAGTGAGGGGGCAGAGTGAAGAAAGTTGCTGCTTGCAGCCCTTTAAAAAATTCCTGCTGCTTCGCGCTGGTCGCTTCCTGGGGAGCCCCTGGTGAGGGGACGGGCAGGCGTCTGGGGACCGGCCTTCAGGGCTGTGCTGCCTGCACACACCTCCTTCAGAGGAGGGGGGCCCAAGAACGGCGGTTGATCCCGATTTCCTCCCTGTCTCACAGCTCCCCGCCTGTGCTGGTGGGTGAACATCCCATCCCCACTTGGGATTTCTCCATAGGCTGTGGCACTCCTTGGCTTTGTCTTCCCGTTGGTCTCCTCACGGCCCCCGTTCCTAGCAGGAAGGAGCAGCTTTGAAGTTACTCCTCAGCCCTCTCTTATGGGCAGGGGAGGAGTTGAGCCCCTTTCTCTGTTTTTTTCTGGGAGCCTCGGTGGGAAATGTTTCCAATTAAAATTCCAAAATGGCTCCTCTGCGCTGTCTGGCGGTGCAGGGGGGAGGAGGAGGACGAACCTTTTTCATGAATGGATGAGGCAGGAGCTGTCTGTCCTGCTCAGTGACCCCACCGCAACCGCCGAACCCACTAACAAAGTTTCCAGGAGGCCTTTCTAATTAAACCATTTGTCAGTGTCAGACACCGATGGCTGAGCTTCGGTTTAATATTGCCAGGAAAGGAGGTGGATCTGTGGGGTGTTTTGCTTCCCTGCCTCCCTCCCCATACTGTTGAGCCAGGGAGCCAGAGAAAAGGCCTTAAGAGCAGACACGAGGGGTCCAGTCTCTACTTGAGCCTGTGGTGGTTCTGGAGAAGGACAGACCTGGGATGTTGTTCTGTCACAAAACATGTCAGTAGTGAGTGATTCAGTAGGTGTGAGGATCCCTCTGGCAAAACTTAAGGACTTCTTTCCTGCTTGAAGATGAATTATTTGATTGGGTTTTAGTGCCTGGGCTGGGTATGTAGTGGTGCTCGTTGCTCTTATCTTTTCAGACATAGCTACTTTTGTGCTTTTCTGTCTAGGTGGCATAACAGCTCTTCACTAAACTCTAAACTGCCTCAGACCCATATTTCTGAGAAACTAAGCAAGGTGAGATTGTCTCTCACCGTTGCTTTTATTTTTGATGCTTGTTTCTTTTGCGATGGAGGTTTGACCCCTATATATCACAAGCAATATTGACCTTTGTAAGAAACACGCTTTAGTTTCCTGGGGCCTGTTGGCTCAGTAGCAGTGTGCCTGGGAAGGCAGGGGAGCACGAGGGTGCCTCTCTTAGTATACCTTCACATCTTTGCTGGCAAAGACTTGCTAAGTAACACTTGTCCAGGTAGGAGTATTACGCAGTCTGAAGACTAAAACATAATTCTCTCTGCCTTTCCCCTTCCCTTTCTCCTTTTCCCGCTTCCCAGGTGGCTTTAACAAGTTTCAAACTGAATATTCAGAGCACTGCGAGACGAACCTTGACAGCTCCTCACCCAGCAACTCTCCCCCAGCATCGGTCCTTGGCCTGGGAGGGCTGCGGATAAGCTCTGACTGCTCGGATGGCGAATCCGACCGGGAACCCAGCAGTGCCACGGAGTCGGATGGGAGCCCCATCCCTAACAATCAGCCTGCCTTTCCGGTCCAGATCCTACCTTACCTGTACCTGGGCTGTGCCAAAGATTCAACCAACTTGGACGTCCTGGGCAAATACGGCATTAAATACATCCTGAATGTGACTCCCAACCTGCCCAACATGTTTGAGCACGACGGAGAGTTCAAGTACAAGCAGATTCCCATCTCAGATCACTGGAGCCAGAACCTCTCGCAGTTCTTTCCTGAGGCCATTGCTTTCATTGGTAGGTAGTTGGCAGAACATCTCTCTCCGTACTCATTGCTTGGGAATGTGGCAGGCTGCTTCCTGGGGCTGTTGCTCATCTCTGCCCTCACCTCTCCGGGGCACAGCATCTGCGCTATGCCGAGGTGACACTTGTGATGCGTGTCACCCTGGCTGGGTTCAGGGAGGCCGCCTCTTGCAGCACCTCAGCCAGGTTACCTGTGAGCGGTAGGACCGGCCCTGTGGACACAGCCCTGCTGGCTCTTGCCCTTGTATGGGGATTCTTGCTGGTGTGAAATGCCTGAACTGAGGCGGTGGGGAGCTGCTCTGCCTGCTTGGCTCAGAGGAACGAGTGTTGATGGGAGTTGTGTTAACGTGACTGGTGCCAGCAATTCCTTAGCCCCAAGTGTGGTTAAAATCTAGGGGGGAGGGTGTTTTCTTTTCCCTGGGGGATTTGCTAGTCTAGTTGTGATCCCGCTTTAAGTCGTCCTGGCATAACTAACTCCTTGTATGGATACTTCTCCTAAGGTAAGCGTCAACACAATGAGTTAGTGATTATAATTACACTGCAGAGCTCAACTGGAAAAACTGCTGTGCAGACAGTCCCTGAGATGGCTTTGGCTGGTTGTGGGGAGGGGTGAAGGGGGGCAGATCTCTTCTCCCAGGCTAACATTGACTCTGCAAACTGCCTCTTGCTCTGTGAAAAGTGTCTGTCAGGCTGAATAGTGATATATGCTTCCAGCATGACCTGTGCTGTCTGCTGGTGATGGTTGTTAGCCTAATCGCTTCTGATTTATGGGGCTGAGTGACACAGGTAGTCATCACCGCCGTTAACTATTAAAAGCCCTATGACTTCAGTTCCGGGTAGAAATATTGATGTAGGGGTGAAGGTGAAGGGGGGGTTGACCTTTGGACTGAAATCTGTGCAGCCCATTTTGATGCTGCCTTGTTGCTCGCCCCTCCTCCCGCCATTTCAGACCCTGCTGCAGGCTGTGCTGTAAGGCCTGAGACACAGCAGAGCAGTGGAAGGTCCTTGTACATTTTTCAGTCAATAGAAAAACTGGTTCCCAGGTGCTCTCCTTAGCCCTCAGCTTCTGTCCTCTGGCAACACAGTTGTGGTCAGAAGCGACTGCTTCAGTGTGGCATCAGGGACCCATCTGATGTCCCACCTGTACTTCGTCCTCAGGGGTGAGGTACGGGGTCCCTGCCAGCATTTGGGATCTCTGTGCTTCAGCCAGACCGTGTCTCTGAACACCAGGCTTGTGCTTTCCAGTTAATGACAGGAAATGGACGATTACCTCACTCTAAAGCAAAACAGCAAGAAATGCAGCACAGGTCAGATGAAAGGCAAAAGTGTCTCTGAAAATGTTGAACAGGGAGAGACTGGGGGCAACTGCCCACTCGGCTGGAAATTCTTGCCTGGTTTTGGAGGCTGGGGCAGAAAACCTGTGGCTTGGGTCTGGATTTTGGTTTGCCTGCATTTTCTTTGCCTTTTCCCCATGCTTGTGGTGCAAGTGTCTCTTCCCTCTGGCTTTGCCCCGGGAACCTCTTTCTCCTGCCACCTTCACTCTCCCTGCTGAGCTCTCAGTCAAATGACCGACTTCAAACAGGGCTGCCCAGAAGTAGGCAGTGCTGGGTACTTGCGTGCATTCAGTGCTCTCAGCGGCATGTCCTTCTTTCAGCACTAAGATGTCAATTCATAAAGGGATCACGCTGTTCCGGCTGTGTGAGAGACAATGAGTGTGTGTGTGCTTTTGAATCGGTGGCAAGGGAGGGGAAACTTCATTGCTGTTCTCTCGCCATTTTTCTGGTCCAGCCTGCATACTTGCTCCCTGCTACCATTCATCCCGAGAGTCTCCTCCAACACAAGCATTTGTTTGTAGTGAAGTGCGTTTCTGTCGATCCTAAAGAACAATTTCACAATAAGGGAAGTTCCTGCACTTCAGATTTTGCTTAAATTGGCTTTGGCTGCATTCAGATAACTTCCTAGTGAAAAGAGGACAAGAACAGCAGAAGAGAAACCGCAGCTTGTGTGGCTGTAGCCTCTCACCAGGCGTGCAGCCTTCTCCAGTTAGCCGGTGGTGAGGTGGGCATCCTGTGCCTGTGCACCAGCATCTCCCTGGAACTGTTATCTCCAGCTCCACCCTCCCTCTTTTGGGTTACCCCGTGTCTCTAGTTGAATAGAGGGTTCCAATGCTCCCTCAGGAAGGGATGTGTTATGCCAGGCTCAGTTCATTCTTGAGCATGCAAGACGCTTGGCCTCGCTGTGCGGAGTGAGGATGCACAGCTTTGTCGTGCGGTGGAAGTGTCTTGGGAGCCTTTGGGGAGAGATGTGGCTGTCAGGGAGACAGGAGATGGTGACACCGGGAGCAGGGGATCCAGTTCTGGCAGTTGTCCTGGTTCTGGGAGCTTGCAGCTGCCACCTGGCCCCGCTCCAGAGCCACGTGTGTTTTGGTGTGGAATAATGGACTCCCCCTTCCCCTTGTCTTGTTTCAGATGAGGCCCGTTCCAAGAAGTGTGGGATCCTTGTTCACTGCCTCGCTGGCATCAGCCGGTCTGTAACAGTCACTGTCGCCTACTTGATGCAAAAACTCAACTTGTCCCTGAACGATGCCTATGACTTTGTGAAAAGGAAAAAATCCAACATTTCCCCAAACTTTAACTTCATGGGCCAGCTCCTGGACTTTGAGAGGACTCTGGGACTCAACAGCCCGTGCGACAACCGCTCGCCCAGCGAACAGCTCTACTTCACCACCCCCACCAACCACAACCTGTTTCAGCTGAACACTCTGGAGTCCACATGAAGGGGATGCCACCAGGTCGGGAACTTGAGCATCGAATCGCTTCTCTTGAGCATTTCAACTCTTACAAAAATATCTGTCTTGCCAGGCAGCTCTGAAACAACTAGCTTCTCTGGGCAGAGGCGCCTGAGCGCTGCTGTAAGAAGGCTGATGCCGTTGGTTAGTGTCCTGATCAGAGTGGTTTGAAGAGGTAGTCTTTTTGCAAGGGGGTTATTTCATACGGGCGATGTTACAGCATTTTGAATGCAGCTGTTACCGGCAATAACCGCTTTCCTGGGTGCATTGGGACTGTCAGAGCACGCACACACCTGAAGAGCTACCAGGGGTTAGCTTGCCGTGGAAAGCGAGGAGATTTATGCACTTGGAAACCTTGAACAAAAGGTGTTGGGCCAAGACTGTTTTAAAACCCGAGTTTACTTTTTTTTTTTAATTATTTTAAAAAAAGAAAAGGTAGATCTTACTCGAGCTTTGGGTTCAAACTCTTTTTAAATGTGTAAGTTCCTGACTGTTTGTACAGACGAGGTTGCAAAACCAGTATTTTATTCTGTTTCTTGTTTGATCATTTTTTTTTTTTTAATCAAATGTTTATATTGACCAAATGCATTTTGCACACTTTGTGAAGCCTTGGTATGTCCTGGCATATTACTGGGTACTCCAGAGAGAGATACATGCTGCTGCTGTCGTTGTTAGCATCTGGTAGGAAGCTTTGTTATGTGTGAAGGCCAGTTGGGCTTAAACGCAACCCCTTCACCACTCCTGCACTCACAATCACAAACTCTGCACTGATTCAGCCAAGGTGACTAAGCCGCAAGCTTTTTTTTATTTTTAATGCCACCCCTGCCAAAAAAAAAAAAACAACACTGTTTGCTGTTGCCAGAGGTAAAACTCTTGTAGCCTCCAGAGTTGGTAGAAGCATGTCTGAGCCCAGCTTCATTCTCTGCTGCCTGTTGACTGACGTAACGTCATCATCCAGCTGGCCTGAAACCATTCCAGCTTCCCGAGTACAGAAGGTAGTTGTGATGTTGGCGTTTTCTCTGTGCACACTCAATTCTTTCTCGTGTGTGCGGGGCGGAGGGGGGAACACGGCGAGCGCCTGGAGCAGAGCAAGGATTGCGTAGCGGGACAGGACTGAATCGTCACGCTCGGAGCGCGTGAGGGGAGTGAAGAGATGTGGAAATGATGACAAGAGCGTTGTAACAGAGAATTTTTATATATATATATATGAATATATATATTAACTGGCAAATTCTGAGATGATTGGAGCTTTCAACAGAGGTTCTGATTTTTTTTTTTTTTCTCTTTCGAATAACTTTATGCCGTGCCTTCTATTCTGAGAAGACTTGTTTATATTTCTGGCTAGTGTTTGGCAAACACCTTATACCGAGCCGGGAGGGGGAGGAAGTGGTAATAATTTCTGGGAGGAGGGCAGAATGGATTTGGAGGTTTCTTTATTGGCTGCAATGTAGTCCCTCCTTTCTCCCCCCTCCCTGTCCACTTTAACTCTCGTGTAACTAAAAAAAAAAAAAAAGCCACGGATTTTTATAAATATCAGTTTTTTGTACTTTTTTCAAGAAAAAGAAAAAAAAATAATCTCCATCTGGAGGAATGTTTGATGCTGTCACATCCTGAAACCGTTCTTTTTGTTAAAGATGTTACCAGAATGTTGGAATGAGCTTCTCTTTCTTGTTTTCTGGTTGTTTTTTGTTTGTTTGTTTGTTTGGGTTTTGTTTGCAACAATGTTGGGATCATGGGTCATTGGAAGGGAGAATGGGCTTAAGTATGGTTGTGAGTGAGAAAATTGAGGATATTCTAATTGCATCTTACCTCATGGAGGAATTTATTTTTTCAGGGATTTTTTGACAGTGCATCTGTATTGCATTACAGCTAAGCTGGTTTGTAAAGGCTTCCTGTGCTGTTAGTGGTCTTTCTTCTTTAAAAGGAAAAACAAAACAAAGCAAAGATGCATCTTGTGATTAGTACATATGAGAGCTAGTTAGTGAGGAATGGTTCTGCTTTCTGAGTTATGAAGGAAAATTAGTGACCCTATATATACTGATCCAATATTGGGACTTTGTTTATATTGCAAATAAATATTATTTTTTCTTTAAAAATTATGTTTGTGTCAGATACTTGTCTAGCCTTTGTCCATATAAGGGCATGTTGCTCTTATCCATGTTTTTTATGGTCGACTAATATTCTTGTGTGACTATGAAGAGCATTTGCTGGGCAGTGCTCAAGTGTGGGGTTTGGTTTCATGCGCAGCTTAATTTTTAAGACCTGTGGTAAAAGGGAGAGGGGGAGGTGGGAGGGTGAGGAGAGGGATATGGGGTATCAGATAAAGTGCAGAACAAAGAGCAGCTTGAGAATGGGACTGGCTTTGACCCCAGCTATTCCTCTGTGCCAAAAATAAACAGATAAACTAAAGACACTCTTGTTCGCTGCTTAAGCGTGGCCTGCAAAGGCATGGCAAGGCCTTGCCCACAACTGTGTGATAGCAGACTTTATTTTGAGAGGAAAGCCACACACTGTGGCCTTGTGGGCAGCCACCTGATGACTCCGGGGTCTCGGGGATAGCAGGAGCCCCTCCTGCATCCTTGGTGGGTGGTCAGACCCCTGCCAGAGTGTTGTGTGTGGCCTGTGCTGCCCGGCTGTGGGTGCCTGGAGTTAGTGGGAAACCTGGAGGGGCTGGTGAGGCTGCTTTAGGTTGAGGAGTGTCTCCAAGTGTCAGGGCTGCCCAGCTAAGGGTGTTGTGCTTCCCCATGCTCAGACCTGGACAGGACTGAGCCCAAATGGGTTCCCCACCTCGCAGGATCCCTTGTTTTAACCTAAATGGCAAGAAACTAAACTGTTATTTATTCAATGGAGGGAGCGCGTACGCATGTGCCTCTCCGGTGCTCGGGCCCCAGGTTAAGAGCGGAGATAGGGAGCTTTGCTCCAGAAGGAGCTCAGGCTGGCGGGTGTGGGGCCCAGTTGTGGAGGTAGGTGGTTAGAGGCTGAAGCAGGAGCCCAGGGAGTGTGTACCTGTGTGAGAATTTGTTTGTTTACTCCTTGACTGTACGATGGGAATCTATATATTGATTGAGAGGCCTGTTTGTGGCTCAACAAATTAAAATTTACCTTGTCTACAGGGAAAAGAAGACCTTTAGGTGTTGCTCTGTAATTACATGGTAGAGTAGCTCTTGAGGAAGATATGAAACCATGCTAGAGGCTGGCTGTGTACTGAAGGAGTGTGGAACAGCTTGTCAGGTGTATGGCTCTATTTGCTTCCATTGAATTTCCTCTTAGGATTTTCTGCTACGGTGCCGAGTAGGATATTAGCAGTTACATTAGCTCTGTAAGCACGTTTGTGCAGCAGCGGGGTTGTGGCTGGCTGGAACAGCACAGCTGCTATTTGTGACGTTCTCGGTGGAAGAGCTGGTGTGCAGGCAGCTGCCAGGCTGCTTCTCAGCAGGCAGCTCCCTTGGATAGCTGACCCTGGGGGTTACAAGTCTGCTGTGAGCATCCCAGTGCTGCTGCACTCAAAAGCCCTGCTGCCAAAGGAAGGAGATGGCTTGTCCAAAACCTGTCCTGCCACCTTCAAGTGCTCTTTCCTCCAGGACCCGAAGGAGCATTTTCCAAGCTTCCTGGCCTTGATTTAGCAGGTAGCATCCAGCCTGTCTGGTCCTCAGCTACTGGTGTTTTACAAATGTCTTGCACTGTGCTTCTTGGCTCAGAGAATTTTCCTGGGAGACCTGATGTCCTGTAATTTAGTGAAGAGAAAAGAACTGACATCAAGAAAGAGGTGATGCTGGAGAAATAGTTACAGATTGAAAAGAGAGCGTGGGGTCTGTCTACACTCCCTTGCAGAGGCGGGCACGAGCACTAGCTGAGCGTAGGAGCATGGGCTGAGTGAGAAAGCTGGTTATGTTCAGATTGGTGGAATTTGGCAAGGAGGTACTGCTTCCCACATGCAGCAGGGAGAAGCTCCTCGGTTAACCCATTGATTTCAGACAAGCCGCTTGCACGATGGATGCTTTGTGGTGCTCCGCTCTACAAAACCAGGTGATCTACAGGAGCTGTCCTTGGGTTTTCACTTGTGATACCACAAGCCCTCAGGCAATACAAGCAGGGTGTTTTTTTCTTCCATGGATGACTTTGTCTTACCTCTCTGATGTGAGCAGTTAGAGGGATGACAGTTCCCACGTACTTTCAAAAGGTTTCTCCCTCCATTTCAAACCATGGCAGAAGCACAAAGCTCTGAACGTAGGCAGAGCTAAACTTCTGCAGTTTTCCACTGGGAAGCCCATCCAGATGATTTCACTTCCATCAGGAGCATGATGAGCAGAACATGAGCTCAGGGAAGCGGCTTTGGGATTACTTATAGCTTTCTTTCCCTCACTTGTGTCTACGCTTACCCTTCTCCTAGGCCCTTGTTTCTTGGTGTGGCATCAAACGTGCTCTGAGCATGATGCAAGTCAGCCTCTGCAGCTCTGAACTTGCCTGCTGTTATGTCACCCAGAGACACACGTGGGAAAGCAGACTCTTCCTGCCACCGTCTGAATTTGGGTGCTCACATTTCCAAGGTAACCAGGTTATTTGTGGGCTGTTATTTTCTTTTTTTATCCTTTGTGTGAGTAAATCATGCTATTTGCAGTGTTGTGAAGGCATGTAAATAGTTCAGCTAATCAACACATCCCTGTATTTACAGCCAACTGGCACAGGCTGTGATAGTCATGCTCTGGGCTGCTCAGAAAGTGTGCAAAAGTGGGCTTTCTTCTGGATTTCATGCCATTTGCCTCTTTGTTTCCTCAAATCTTTTTCTTAATCATGCCTGAGGTTGGAGTGCTGGGCTGGCTAAATGTAATTTAGGATGAGAAGGGTGGGTGAGGTAAAGAGAGCGGCTCGTGGGAGTCCTCTCCAGCCTTGAAGTCCTATTCCTGTGAGTTCCTCTGGTGAAGCTGCAGTGTTCCCTTTTTGCTGGCTTTGTCTTTTGACTTTCTTGCAGTGCTACCCAGCAGCATGGGCCCACGGAACAGGCCACAGCGAGGCTGTCTGGAGCTGCCAGGAGGTCACTGATGGATCCTGGGCCCAAGGGGTGTCTGGGATTTGGGTGGGAGATGCTCCCACTAGAGCATGGCATGAAGGGAAGCGGCTCTGCTGTGTGCTGGTGGTTGTGTTGTGTTGTGTTGGCTTACCATGCCAGGAAGGGACAAGCAGGCACAGAGGGCCACCACGTCCAGGTGGGCATTGAAGAGGGGTCTGGGCTGCCACATTTGGTTCATCTAGTGACATAGCCGGTGCAGGAGCAAACATGGCTTCTTCCTGGAGGCCACGCTCAAGTTTAAATGGCTGTTCATGTGACATGTGCCTTGAAGTGGCAGGAAACCATGAGACAGGGAGCAATATGGGCAGCCCCAGGCTGGGCCATGGCAGCCATTTCTTGTCCCTCCTCTCCACAGCGCTACCCTTCCTGTCATGGGAGCTGCTGCCTTGAAGGGCGTGCACCAGCCTGGGCCAGCAGAGCTTGTAGTGAGGGGAAAAATTCCCTGGATGAGCACCATCTCATTTCCTAGGCTGGCTATGTCTGCCTTCACCTTTTTCCTCTTGGACACACTGGAGAAGTTGCTGTGACACCTTGGGTGGTACCTGAGGAGAACCCAACTGGTGACCTGGGAAGACCTGAGAGACTCATGGCCATCATGCTGCTACAGAAACGTGTCTGGGTCCTGTGATGGAGGCGTGGGAGGATGAACTGCAGAGGAATAAAGCTCTGTGCGGCTGGCGGCAGCCGAACCGCTCAGCCTGCAATGGTGGCGGCCGTCCTTGGCAGACATGTTGGCGCTGGCACTGTCGCTCAGAGACAATGAGCTGCTTGCAACAGAACTGTAAGTTTCTGGTGCCTCCGGGCTCCTCCCTGACACCTCCACACTGCCCTGCTCAGCCGTGTCATGATCATGTTTTGGGGTTGGGAGCCAGGGTTGGGGCGGAAGCTGCGGTTCAGCTTTGATGGCTCAGTCAAGGGTTGGGGATTAATTACAGATTGGAATTAATCATGCAGCAGGACCAGACACCCAGGCTGGCTGTACAGCCCCAGGTACTCAGCCTCTGTGGGCTGCCCTGTGGGCTCCGGAGCAATGCAGCTTCTCCCTCTCCTGCCCAGTGCAAGACGAGACCACCAGCACTCTCTGGCCTTCCCTTCTCCCTTCTGTCTGTCTGTGCTTGAGGCTGAACTTGCATTTGTTCTGCATTATCCTTATTTGCCTTCCCTGGTTTCTCCACTGCTTTGTGTTTCTTCAGATAGTTGGGATTTGAGGTGCTCTCATCTGGCAGCTTCTCCTGCAAAGCTTCAGTCCTTCTGCAGGAGGCTGGAGCCATGGCTTCTCTGAGATGTTGGGGCATGTTGGAAATGGAGAACACTATGGGGAGATTTTTGGTGGAATGTGTGTTACTTCTGTGCCGTTCAGTGATGCAAGCAATCCAAGAGGATGTAGAGCCTTAAGAAGTATCTGGTGAGGGAACCAAGTATGAGTGGAGGAAGGGGAATCCAGACAGATTTATTTATTTTCCTACTTTCTTTCCCTGGAGAAACATCTGGCTTATGTAAAGCCATTTGCTGGGTTGCTCAGTGCTTTAGTTTGAAAGTCTCTGCATTCAGGCACTCTGCTCTTCTCATCAACCTGCTCTTCTCATCTCCCATCACTGCCTCAAGGGCAGATTCTTTGTGATTTGGGGTTTTGCTTTTATGAAGTTTAGCTTTTGTTTCTGGTATATGTTGTCCTTTTCTTCCCTTTCTTGTAAAGCACTGCTTGAGTTTGGCTTGTGGTTTTGCCTTGTTTCCTTCTGAGAAGTGAATTGTTGTGATAAACCGCGCACAAAAGGAGCAGACTGGTGTGTTGGGGAGACCCTGATCACTGTACAGCATTAGGGAAAGCCCTGTGCCAGTGAGAAGCCAAGCAACACCCTAGAATGTGGCTCCAACACCCTAGAAGCACAACATTTTTCTGTATGGGAGGTTTTGAATTGAAATGTGTGTGAGGGGGTGCAGTAGGAGGGGTTGTGACTTTGGATTTGGGGTAAGCACTGTCTTTCCTTTCACTAACGCGCCTCTGAATTGGACCTGTCATTTTACCATGCAGTACTGGCAGTGAGGTGCTCAGTACTTGCTGGAAGATTCATAGCTGTCCTTCAGTGATGCAGTTTGGTTCTTATTCTCAACTTGCCACTCCCTGGACCGCTGATTCCTCACTGCTTGGAGCAGGCAGTGGTCCAGGCAGGATCCCACTCCCAAGAGCCAAGCAGGATCCTGTTGGAGCTGTGCAAAGTGGGTTGCTGGATGTGAATTTGAGGGGATTCAGGGTGCTGAGCCCACAGAAAGCTGCCCTCTCCTCCAACAGTACAGGGGTCAGCTCTGCAGTGAGTTCTGTCTCCACGTCCTCTCTGCCATTCACCACCTTCCCTCTGCCCCCGTTCAGGCTCTTGCCTTCACATGATCCTGTGCTAGAGGTCCAAGCAGGCTCCTGCACGCCTTGGCCTTGTATCCAGTTGGCAGAAACCTGACAGAGCGAGATGTTTGGGAAAGTGTTCAGCGTTTTTTGTTTGGGGTTTTTTAATTATTTATCATTTTTTTAAACAAGAAGCTTCACTATTCATTCATTCCCCAAATAGCTTTCCCTCTCATTGGACAACATCTTCCTGCTAGGGCAGTCCAAGCCTGTTCTGACAGGCAGCTTATCTGCCTCGAAGCTCTGACTGCTTCCTCTGTCTCTCCTTTGTGTGGGAGGTGTTTTGTCTTTCCAAACTTGTGCTGACTTCAGTGGGTGCTAGCCTGTGCCCAAACATGCACTGATAGGGCAGTCCAGCACTGAGATTCACCACCGACTTTATTTACGTCCCTGCAGCATGTTTTTCTTTCTCTGCAAGGGGAAGGACTTAAGTGCTTTGGAGAGGGGCAGGAGAGTTGTTATTGAAAGTCAGTGAAGCAGAGGTTCTCCACTGACCTTATCTGCCTCCATCCAACAGCAGAACATGGGGAAAGCACTGGTCTTGAGGGGTGCTGTGCTGATGGGGGTCTAAATAAAGGACTGAACTGCACAAAAACTGTGCCTGGGAAAGCCCAGAGCAGCCAGCTTGATGCTTTCCCGTATCAACAGCTGCTCCATCCATCTAAGAGAAACTCCCAGTCTAGTTTTAAATCTGGTAAAAGTGGACAGAAGTGTCTGTGTGTGCATGAAGCTAGATTTACAAATGTCAGTCTTTTTAATAAACCAGATCTAGTTATGTTTGAAGCTGCTGCCTGCCAGTGTGCATTCCTGGCACAGAATTAGTGCTTCCACTGAGATACAGCTCCCAGTCCACATGATGGGACTGCCACTCTCCATCCCAAACCAGCAGCAGCCAGGAGAGCCACATCTTGTCCCCTGTCCATGCTCCTCTTGCAGTGGCTGTATCAGCCTGGTGCCTCCAGCCTCACTCCCCCAGACTGGGCTAGCTGGGCCCCCCTCAGGTGTGAAGGGAGAGGACAGGTCCTCTTAGGAGATGGACATCCATCTTGTGAAGAGAACTTCTGTACCATATCTTCTGGAAAATGGTGGGCCTTTGCAGCTTGCATGCACTGGCCACCAAAAGATGAAGCGCTTGACCTTGGAGATGGGAGTGTTGAGTTACACGCAGGAACGTTTTCCCTGCCTCGGTGTTAAAATCAAGCTCTGAATAACTCCCAGGTGTCACTGTCCTGAAATAACTGTGAATGAAACTCTGGATGCTGGTTAGCTTTCTTCAGTCTCCAAAATTTCTGTGAGCCCATTCCACATGGAGATACGTCTGGGTTTGTGTATGGAGCTCTTCACTTTTCCTGAGCCATGGGATACTTCCTACAGGCTGTGTGATGCCACATGTGTCCAGTGTTACTACATGTGTAGCAGAGGCTCAGGGATGTTTGTAGGTCAGGGATGACAGATACTCAGCAGGACTCATAGGTACTATTATTTAATTGCATTCCAACAGCAGCGAAAGCAGGAGCAAGAGTAATAAACAAATTATGATCTACATTATGAAGCTGACAAATGCCACCCACTCATTACCCGTCTTTAACCACTCTCATTACTCCCCAGTCTTTGTGGGAACTAATCTTGCTGCTCAGTGTCCGACTTGTTCAGTTAATACCATTATCTGAAGCAATCGGCCACTTCTTATGAAAGAAGAGGAAGGTGCTTTTCCTGAGGCTTGTTCTGTGCGTGCTGAAATGTGGGTAGCTCTGGGGTGGAGGAGGCTGATGGGAGCACTTTGCAAAAGCATGGTGTGGCTTGGAGGTGAAGACTGAAGTCCACGGGGACAATCAGGGATGGGGTGGGAGCTGGGGGTGGGGGGCAGGATGAAAGATTGTTGCTAGGAGGAAATGGCTGCACTCTGTCTCCCTAGAGTTGAGGGATAGTATCCAGCAAAGGGATGTTAGGGAGAAACATAGGGTTTTTCTCTGTCCAGATGATTTCTAGGCTTTGGGAGTAAGCTGGGTTGCTGAGTAATGACAGTTTGCTTTGTGGCTGCTCCAAGCCCAGGGCACTGGAGGAGGAAGTGCTGGTGGTGTTTCAGTGAGGAGCTGTTCAGGTTCCCCCGGGAAAAAGAAAAAAGATCTCGGTGAATTTCTCGCGGGGGTCTGAGGTAGCTGGAATCCGGCACAGTCAGGGATGCTCAGCCTCCCTGGTGCCTGTCTGCTGCCATTACAGTGCCATTACAGTGCCATTACAGTCACTCCCTACTGACTGGTCCCAACTGCACTGTGCCTGGAGGCCTTTCCTCACTGGCACACCGGGAGCCTGCCTGGGGGAGGCTATGGAGGCCTGCAAGCTGAGGAGTTGGGCTGAGAGAGCAGATGGGAAAACATGTCTTTTTTTTTTTTCAAGATACCCCATGGGTGGCTGGACCCTGGCCAGCCAGAGGTCCTATTGTGTTCTCAGGGGTTTGGGATATCTTCTGGAGGCCTCTAATGGGTAAATTATAAGCTGAAAGCGGGAAATGAAGACTGAGAGGTAAAGGACCACATTTCCCAGTGGAAAATTGACATCAGTCAAATGTGACAAGGGCCTGTTGAAGGTTGGAGCTTTTGAAATGTGGCTGTTAATGACACAGAGGAGTAACTGGCAGAGGAAGAAGCTTGCTACTTACTATCAGGAGTAGCGAAACCCAAAAGTAGCTGCACTGAACAACTGTAGGAAGTCCTTACAATGTGGAGTGGCAGAGTTGCAGCACATGATGTTGAAAAAAGAGAAGAAATCTAGGGGGAAGAGAGAGCCATCAGTGCAGTGGCCTCAAGACAGGATACTTTCACTTGGGAGAGAGCTCTCAGAAGTGCAATAAACTGGGCTATAGGACCACAATTGATTCTGAGTGTGGTCAAAAACCCTGAAAAAACTTCTAGAAAAAGAGCTGAGAACAAACTGTATAGATGCATCATATCAACCTGTGGTGAACAAAAATGTTGTGGTGGGAGACTAAAGTAACCAATGCAAGGAAAATCCATGGAGTGCCTTTAAATATGAATACATAGCCTCTCGCTGAGAAAGTTCTAGAGCTGCAAATGCCTGGAGCCTGGGAAGGTATTTGTAATGAAACACAGCTACATGTTTGCCCTGTTCTAATGTTCTTCCCAAAGTGCTGCTATCAAGTACTGCCAAGGATGTGGTCTAGAGGTAGACTAGGCAGAGTTAGACTGTGGCTGGACTGGATGATCTTAAAGGTCTCTTCCAACCCGAGGGATTCTGTGATTCTGATTCTGACAAGACACAGGGCAGGATGAAGCTAGACACAACCACAGTTAGTGATTCTAATTCCTTTGCTTTTCCAAGAAGGTTCTGTCCCGGAGCGAGCCACGTGTGGCACACTGTGACCACGTGTGTATGAGGAGCTTTTATGGAAGTTGGAGATACTGTGCTCCCTTTCTCTCTGTTCAGTCAGAGAGCTGACAAAGTGCATGGCTGGAGGAGCAAACTCATTGTACATGTGTCATCAAAGGGACATTGTAATGTCCCTAGTGTAGGGCAGCCAAAGCAGGGCGAGGGGTTTGCACCAACAGAAGCATTTTGTTCTTCACCAGCGCCAGTCACTCTTAAATGAACAGTTTACTTGGGTGATGGAAAGCCATTGCCTGTGTTAATAAACCCACCTCTCATCTCCTCTGAGCAATGTCTGGGTGAGAAACCTACTCCAGAAGGAACCACTTCCTTTGACCTGTCCCTTCCCATCACTTCTTAGGTACTTGTCTTCTGGTTAGGAGGAACTGGATGACATGGAAGTAGATGGATGGGCCAGAACAACTCATCCTTCCCTCAAAGCCCCCCTGTGCTACTTTCACCCACACCACATCAGGGTGAGACACTGCGTGGGAGTGTGAGACAAGTTCCTAATGTTCCTGTTGATCAAATGGCCCACGGAGTCTCCTGATCTGCTGTGGTGATAAGTCATATCAAGGACTCTCTCTTAATCCTCATTATCCTCTGTTGTCGCTTCCTGCCCACATACACTAGTTATTTCCTATCAACAGGGAGTAACCTCTGTGGAAGATAGGATCAGATTCCCAGGCACCAGGTTGTAGTAAGAGTGAAGGAAGAATGAGGAAACTGTCCTAATTTGAGGCTAATCTTATAAATACAGGGCTGGATACAGACAATAGGAAGAGAAATGCCAGAAGAGCTTTAGCATTTAGTTAGGGAAGGATCATCTTTTGCCAGGAATAGCCTTAATTGTGACTTATGATGTGGTAAAGTTGCTGTTTGATCTCAGCTTCAACAGAGGGAAAGAGACAGATTCTGCTTTGTGTCACTAGAGGAGAAGTAGCCTGAGAAATGAACAGGGAGAAGTGTCTTGAAAAGCAAATTTTTTGTCACTTGTGTACAAATTCAAGCTACAGTGCATGGATGGAGTATTTTATTTCTCAGTTTTGATTTGGATACAACACTAAACAAGGAGGAAGAAAGGGCTGTGTGATTTATTTTTTCCCCCGAAGCAGACATGCTAATAAACCCATTGGGTCTTTAATGGTGCATGACATTGCTGAAAAGGTAGAAACCCCACAAATCTTTACTTCTAGCATAAGTAGGTTGGTGGGGTGGGGTGTTTCCTCCCCCTACCTAGACCCATAGCAGGAGCCTGTACCAGTCAGAGACATGGCCTGTCCCTCACGCTCACCTTTCATGTGGGCTGGGTGGAGTGTGCTGAAGATGTTTGTGTCAGGGAGCTCTCTACAGAACCTCTTTAGACAACCTGTTAAAATGAAGAGTTGCCTACTACCCCCCCTGTCCTATCCACATCCCGGCACCCGTGCACAGAGCTCGCGGTGCCGCTGCGGGTTCCTTGGGGCGCGAGGATGCGCGTGGCTGTGAGAGACGACTCGCCCTCCCGGAGTGCGCGAGGGTCCTTGACCACATATTCATGAGCAGCTGCTGTTCCAGCACGATTCCACAACCGATGACTGCAATGCAACAAGGTGTGGGCACTGGTTGCTCAGCCCCACCCTGAAGGTGGTGTCGCAAGTTCCTGGAAGATGCTGTCATGTCCTTGCGGGTTTGGACTCGTTGGGCTTTTTGCTATCCATCCAGTTCACGCGCGCGCCGGCGCTGCAGTGAATCCCCTCTTTGGGCTGATCGCTGCTTCTTCCTTCAGGAGCTTTACAGGCCTTGCCATGGACCGTGTTTGTGGAACTGTGGAACTCCTGCTGCTTCCTAGAAACTTTCTGTACCTGCTAGATAGTCTGAATTGGACAGGAGATGTCACCAGGCTGGGCCTAAGATGAGTGATGCAGTAGTTGCCTGTCCCAGGCTACCTGTATGAGTTAGGACAAGGCCTTTCACCCATCTGTATCTTAGTTTCTCACTTCCTTTCTTTTTTGGCCCTCCTGGGATGGAGGATTTTTGCCTGAAAGTCAGCAGAATAGTCATGCCATGCTTCCATGCCAAGGACTTCCATTCCTTCCCCGGGTGCTTCTCTCTGTTGTGCTCACCACAGCAGGTTGTGAGATCTAAGGGTTCGACTTTATGATAAGCAGTGCACAGTTTGGCTCAAATGGCTGCTTTGTTGAGGGCTTTTGTTTGGCAGTGGGGGTTTTCGTGGGATTTTTGCTTAGTTGTGGGTTGTTTTTTTTTTATTTTATGTTAAAATTACGTGTTTGGGCTCAGTTTAAGATGAGCTCTGGCAGGGAGCAGGTCTGGTTCAGAGGACAAACGCAGTGGTGTGGGCACACCAGATCCTCCTTTGTGCTAAGTTTACTTTGATAAAGGGTTGCTAAGTAGTGCCTCTGGGTGGTTGATGCAGCTGAGTAGTGAACAGAGTGCTTGTAATTGCTTTTGCTATCTTCAGGGACGTGCTTCCAGCAAGTCACGACACCTGGTAACGTGCTTGTAACATCTATTAACCTTGTAATTTTATAAATGGAACTTTAATCCTGCCTAGTTGCCAGTCAGGTCTGGAAACATCGACTGCTGTGCTCTGTTAAAATGCTGTACCTGGTCTCTGAGCTCACTGGATTTTGCTGCCTTTGCTGTCTTCTCCTCCTTGACAGATGCTCCTCTCCTTTGCATAGGTGAAGCCCGACCTTGCCTATTAGCTTTCTCCCCAAGACCTCCCATAGTGCAGATGTTTGAATGTTGGTTCTTTGTGAGCTAGGTGCTGTTGTGTGACACCTCCCCCTTTACACAGCTGCTGGCTGACTGCAGAAGGCACATGGCCAGGCAGGAGATGGAGGGAAAGGAATGGCCTGTGCAGGCTGTGAGCCACCCCTGGGCTGATCTGCTAAAATAAAGTTGATGGCAGAGCAGGGACTGAGCCCTGAACTTCTAACAAACCAGCTTTCACCAGAACCTCATGGCCCAGCCTTCTTCTCCAAGGCCTGCCTTAAGCATGGGTGTAAGGTTTCAGGCCAGAGTACCCAACTGCTGGAGTCCTGGTCCCCACCTGGGAAGGTCTCCCCATGAGAAATGCTAGCAGCAGCATCCTGCCCTATGGGAAGCCATGGAGAAGGCTGGGACAGGAGGAGATGCAGAGCATACAGCAGGATCTTGGGGTGGGGTTTCAGGCTGACTTCCAGGTCCAGCTCCAGGGCAGCCCTGGTAAACGCTCTTCACAGCACTGGGAGGGACTGGTGTTCAGCGAGCAGGGCGGGGTGGATGCTCTGTGCCAAACTCTCGCTTGTCTCCTTTCTCTTTATTCATTAAACTTGCTACCAAGGCAGCTTTGGTGGAAGCAACCAGTTTCCTGCAAGTAGAGGCCTTTCCTCAATGAGCACCCCATCCTGGGGCTTGGGTGAACCGCCATGTTTGGAGGAGCAGGGTGGGGACAGCAGGGAGTTGTGCTGTGAGCTCCATTACCAGTGTCTGTGGACAAGAACACAAAGCAACAAGCACCACCAAGGAGCTGAGAGCCAGTTTGAACTGTCTGCAGTCAGCTACCCATGGTGAGCACAGAATGGAGAGCACAGCCTGCCTCTAGTCTGCACATCTACCTCTCTCCTGGCTTTAAACCAGTCACTTCAGGTGTGTGGCTCCAGAGGAAGCAGTGAGAGCCAGTTTTAGGGTGGGTGCTGACTTGTGCCTTCCACTTTATTCAGTGCCCCTGTCAGCAGGGACGTGAGCCCAGGCAGCACCCCCGTGGCACGGCTGTCATAATAACAAGCTGGCAAGTCCCGACTCCTCATTTATATTTTGGGGAAGGTTTTTATCATGTTTCCTGCAGACATGGACTGAGAGGAATGGGTGGTTCTCCTGTTGGCGTGCCTTTCTGATAAAGGCCAATGGCTTTTAACAAGCCTCATGGCTCTTAAGTTGCTCCTGGGTCTCAGCACATCCCTTTGTGCTGCTTCATGCGACCGCTTCGGCTGAGCCCGCTTGGAAGACAGGTGTCTTCTGTGCAAGGGATTTTAAGAAGTCCCTTGTCCTTTTTAATTTTCAGTTTTATAACCCTTACTCTGTTTGGGGTTTGTTGTTTTGGGGATTTTTTTATTCTCCCTCTGCCCTGGAAATCTCTCCTTTATTATCCCCAATGAGAAAATATTTACAGGAATCTGTAATTTGTTAATTGAAAGTGGTTCTTTCTTTACATCAGGGGAAAAAAGCAGCAAACTACAACACAATGGAAGTGTAAACTGGAACACATACCCAAAAAAAAGGACTTTATTTTGGAGATACATTCCCATAAGAATGTGACATTTTCTAGGCCTCGAAGGTCTGTGAGTCAAATACCAACTGGTGTGGTGTATCAGAAAAGGGAGTGTTTAACTTTTATATTTATGTCCAGCAGAGCTCAATGAAGGCTTGAGAGTTAAAAACCCAACAGCAGCTGAGCTGGATTCAAGGGGAAACAGCATGTAGGGCTTCTGGCTGTGTACGCAGCACTTCTTAAAGAGCTTCTTGGGAATGCTGAGGGTTTATTTTCAGCGGTGTCCATGGAATGCAAGTCTAATTTGGAAACTCTGTGCATGACTTTCACATTTAAAATAAAAGAGAAATCTGGCCTAGGTTTTAAAAGCTGGCTATGGAAGGTCCCCCCCAAAACCAGTGGTGAGATAATCCATAAACACTGGGTCTAGAAAACCAGGTCCCTTAAGGCCGCCTGTACTTTGAACCCAAATTTAATGGGCAAATTAGGTGATCTTCTGTTTGAAAGTAGCCACGTGGTTTGAGCAACAAGGGGAATAATTTGTGAATTATCTGTTAGCTTAAATATGCTCACGTAAACCACACACTGAGTAACTGAACAAAAAGGGTAAAGTCATCAAAACTGAAGTCTGTTCTTGGCTCCTTTGTGAACTGACAAAGGAGATAAATCATTTGATTGGTGCTAAGTTCCAAGTTGTACACCTCTCTCTAGTGTACACCTAGCAAAATGTGTAGTTAGGCTCAGTATTGCTGGTTTATGAAGATTAGATCTGTTTTTTGTTATTATTGCTGCATTTGGAAAAGACTTCAGGAGTCTTTTGGAGCATCACCTTTTCTTTCTTTTTCTTTTTTTAAGCCTTTTCAGGAGGATGCTAGCAGGCCACAGTTTCCCTCCTCTGCAGCTGGTCAGACAGTTTATACAGAGTTTATTTGATCTGGAGATTTGGAGGGGGACTCATTTCTGCTGTTCTGTGATCCTGCCAGGCAGGACAGTACTTTTCACCTCTGTGATCTGAATTAGGGCAAAGGAAGGACAAACTGTCACTGTGAGCTGTTCCAGCCAACTCCCTTCTTCTGTCAACTGCCAACAGTGATTTGATGTTTAATTATTTGCATTACATCATTAGTCCTGTACTAGGTGTTGTACCAGGGTAATGATGTGAAACTTA
Organism: Heliornis fulica; assembly: GCA_013399135.1. NCBI lineage: Eukaryota > Metazoa > Chordata > Aves > Gruiformes > Heliornithidae > Heliornis > Heliornis fulica. The sequence goes on from VXBZ01008625.1 coordinate 419,179, forward strand.
CACTAGGTTTAGCCACCGTGCAGGCTTCCCTGTAGGGAGTATGTGCTGCAGCGTTTGAAGTGCTGAGGAAGGAAGGGGAGGCTTGCAAAAAACCTCCCTTCTCCTTGGAGTAGTGAGAAACTTAATGTGTTCATTTAGCCTGCTTGTCAAAATACAATATTCCTCTTCAGAAGAGCCTCCCTGCACTGTTTAGAATCTCCTTTATGCTTTCTGTGCTGTACATGCAAGCAGGATATTTCGGAGGAATACTCTGTCAGAGGTCCACTGTGCTTCTCCCACTGCAGCAAGCCCAGGCCAGACACCAAGACACTCACTTCAAGGGTCCAGTTATTTAGAGACCTTGGGCAGAGCAGGACACAGTGGAGTCTGGGCTATCCAGAGCATAAAAGTCAGAGTATATCTTCTGAAGGTGCCTGGTAATTACAAGCAGATCTCCTCCTTTCCAGAGCCTGTGGGGAGGGTTGTCTACTTGTTATTGCCCTAATGTTGTTTCTGCATCCTCACAGCCTGGCTGCACATGCATATTTTCACTTGCTCTTGTATCATGTTCTCCTTTCTGAGCTTCCCTTTAGACTGTTGATAAGCTGTCAGTATTGCTTAATATGGATGGGGGTGCTGTGTTTGGAGGGTCTGGCATGTTTCTGATGGAGTGCCTGGATGTGCAGGAACTGTGAAGTGGGGTCTGACAGTTGGGCACGTAGCCTGCCGGTTCCCTCCTGGTTGGAGAGTTCTAGCTGAGATACCAGCTGTTATGGTGAGCAGGGATGGAACTGGGAAAGGATATTCTGTGTACTGGTGGCAGGGTCCCATACCAAATCAGGTTTGGGAGGGTGGAGAGGGACATTGCTTGTCTCACCTCGGTGTTCCTGCCCTCCTGCTCTCACAGGGGGCTGTATGTGTAGTGTCTGTGGGAGCGGAGCAGGGCAGGACAGCTCATACCCGTCTGCCTCGCTCCTTCTCAATCCTCCAGCCAGGACTGTGGAGCCAAGGTCTCTGTCACCTGAACCAAGCCTGCCTTAGCCTGGTGGAAGTGAGGTCAGGGATGGAACTGGGATCCTCCTGTTCCCACAGCTAGCCATACACTGAGAAACTCAAGAGCCGACCCCACTCCACTGCTTGCCACTTAACCCTCTCTGGAGTGGTTGAGTCTGGCTGCACTGAAAAATCACAGAATCACAGAATATTAGGAGCTGGAAGAGACCTCGAAAGACCATCCAGTCCAAGGATCATCTAGAGGAGATCACAGAGGAATGTGTCCAGATTGGTCTTTAATGTCTCCAGAGAAGGAGACTCCACAACCACTCTGGGCAGCCTGTTCCAGTGATCTGTCACCCTCACAGGGAAACAGCTCCTTATATTCATATGGAACTTTCTATGTTCCAGTTTGGAAACATTTCCCCTTGTCCTGTCACTGGCCATCCCTGAGAAGAGCCTGGATCCATATTTATAAACGTCAATGGGGTCACTCCTCGGTCTCCTCCAAGCTAAAGAGCCCCAGCTCCCTCAGCTTGTCCTCAGAAGGAAGATGTTCCACTCCATCATCTTGGTGGCCCTGTGCTGGGCTCTTTCAAGGAGATGTATGTCCTTCTGGAACTGAGGGGCCCAGAACTGGACACAATACTCCAGGTGAGGTCTCACCAGGGCAGAGTAGAGGGGGAGAAGGACCTCTCTTGACCAACTAGCCACCCCCTTCTAATACACCCCAGGATGCCACTGGCCTTCTTGGTCACAAGGGCACATTGCTCCAGAGGAAGAAATATGGACCCTGCTTCTGTGAGGTGCTGCAGGGTGGCCAAACATCCTCGGTAGATAGAGATCATGTAATTCAGGTGGACCACTAAAGTTTTAGGCAGCAATTAGGACTTAGGTAGTAACTCTGAGTCAACTCATACCTCTGGGTGTGTCCTTGGCTTACTTCCGATGGCAAATCCTTCCTGTGTACGCTTGATACTCTTACATTCCCTGCCGGCCTCCTGCTCCGCTTGGAAACCTGATCAAAAGCCTGTGGTGATGCCAAAGGGAGATGTCCCATTGAATTCCCTGCCTTTCCTTTGGTTCCCTAAACCTGCAGGTGATCCCAGGCAGTTTCTTTGATGCCTTCTTCCCCAGTGGATGAAGTAATTATGAGTTACGTGCAGCAGGCTAATAGCTCTGAAGACTTTAGTCAGGCCGATTAACAACTGTCTTTTAATAAAAAAAAATGTTCTGGTAAATCCTTCTGAATTGCAGCCATAATTATGCTGCAGCCTGATGTGCAGCAATTGCAAAGCTAATAGGATCACCTGAATCCAGTTAATGAATCCTCTGCTGTGGCTTGCTGTGACTCAGAAGATGTGTAGTGTTTCTTCTGGTCTCCCCTGCCCTATTCCCTGGTGAATATTTATGCTCTGTATTGCCAAACTTCAAATGAATTAACCTAAAGATATGTGCATCCTTCCTCTCATTATCTCAAGGGACTCTAGGGATCAAGAGTCTGGATTCTTTTGCCTTGGTTTCAAGGTGAATTTATTCAAGAAGTCACCAATAGCTGCTAGTACCTGATGGATATTTTCAGGCTTTTGGTGAGAAATCTGTTCAGTTGTGTTCCCTCTTTCCCCTGTATTAGCCTGCATCTATATTAGAGAAGAGAGGAGAGACTCGCTTCCTCCTTGCTAGCATTTTTCAGGTACTTGGTTGAGTATCAGGGAAGGAAAAAACCTATTAATGTGAAAGTAATTTGCTTTGTTGGAACACTTTTCCTTTCTGTTTTAACCATTTTTATATGTACTTGACTTTGTTTGCCAGCTGCCCCACCTCCACCTTACAAAAGGAGAAAGGTGTATTAACCCCAAACCCAGGTTCTTCCATTTCTGACAGAGTTGTAAGCTGGTGGTCTGTGTCTGGAAGGCTTGGGAGCAGGGCTCTGGGCAAGCAGCAGGGACCCAATGGTGCTTTTGGTTTCAAGGTGTCTTTTTCTTTTACAGGTGGAGGGTCTAGATAGTTTGGGGCTTCTTGGCAGACTGTTGTGTTAAAGGTTCAGGCTCACCCAGGGATAAACAAAGGATTGCTCCAATGTGGCCTTTCAAAATTTCCCTCCTCGTTGATTTCTTGTTTTAAACATACTGTGTTTCTTACACAGGATTAACTCCTTGTTTAGGCAGACTACACAATGTGCCTCTAAGCATGTACCTTATAGCTACTGTCATAGGAGGGAAGCCTGTCTGAGGGATTTACTGGCAGGAAGCAAAGTAAACATCTAAAGGATGGAATGGATCCAGATGAGTGGGACGTAGCAGCACACCATTGGAAGGACTTGACACCAGCCACATCTCTGGTCCAGTCCTTTACTGGACATAATACAATGAACCATTTGTCTTAACAGCTCGTGGGACTGGGACTTGTGTAAAAGCACAGGTGCAAGTCCTGGGACTGGCTGTCCCTCAGCTGTGGGGGTATTGCTGTAGACCAGGAGGTGCATGGAGCAAATCTTTTTCTTTCCCACTGATTGTGCTGCAGCTGATTTCACATATGGGTCAAGCTGAAAAACTCACCTTGCTGTGAGTGTGTTAGTAGAGGGTATTGGAGTGGGGTGGGTTTCAGAGGCTTAATTCAATCTCAGTCTAGGAAAATACTAAATTATTCAAGTGTGGCGGTAGAGAAAGATGAACGAAGCTGCAAAGGAACTGTACAAATATTTATTCTATGCTGGCATCAGATTTCAGGCCAGTCCGTTACAGGGGAGGGAATGACACTATTTTTAATTATTTTTTTTACTCAGAATTTAGAGAAAAAAAGAAAAAAGGTATGAGTGACATTCAGAAAGAAGAACAGCAAGCCCAAGCAAAGAACCAAGCCCAGCAAATCTGCTTGTGAATGATAAGACAAGAGGGGGAGAGCAGCAGAGGTGGAAGGTTTGTATTGGGCATTAAAAGTGCAATATCAGCTCTATGTCTCCTTCTGCCTAGCTGGGACATGCAAAAAAAATCTCTTGTGAGCGATGGGCTGAATGTGGGAGGAAAGGGGTGCAGTTTATCTTGGATTTTTCAGTATTATAGTGTCAGACTTCTGTGTGTCTGGCTCTCCCCTGAAAGTTCAGGGCCTGTTCTTTGAAAGCTCAGCTAATTTCTGGTGTTTGCAGGCATTTATCCTCTGCTGTCTGTGTTGGGCTTGGTTACTTGGCATATGATTGGGAATGTAGGAGCTGTAGCATGGGTCAATACTGGTTTCGATTGCCTGTGGTGGGGTTTTTGTTGTTTTTGTTTTGGGTGATGTGTTCTGGGGCTGGTGCTAGCTTGGCTCTGACCTCTGACACCAGATGCTTTGGCAGTGACATTAGCTAGGTGGCTTGGGGAGAAAGGGAATGCTTGTGTTCCCTCACAGTCTCCCAGAGGGTCAGATGGGTTTTCTTGTGGTGGGTGAGTGGGTGGAAGTCACCTCTTGCCTTTTCCTCAGACAGAACAGAGGTCGTCTGTCTTGCTTCCATTTCCCTTAGTGTTGCTGATAAATATTTGTATTTTTGGAAGCTGAGCACAGGAAGATCAAGGCTCACACTCATCAGCTTTTGGAGAGACTGAGAACTGGCTGCTTCCCACATGCTGCCTGTGGGATTGCTTCATGTGGCTGCACTGTGCTTGGCCTTGCTCCTTCCCTAGAAGATTCTCCAGGTCCTTGGGAGCATTCCTTACAGCAGCTGGGAGTGAAGGAGCATGGCTGTCTGCTGGGCAGAGGCAGGACCTGGGGACCAGGAGGGATGGAGTATGTTCCTGGCTCCATCTGACCTCAGCCACCCAGCTTCAGTGTCTCAGTGTGATGGCCAGGGATGGCAGAGCAGCAGGTGCTTGATGCTGCCACTCAGCAGCAGACTCTGCCACCATAATGTGAAGTGAGGACAGACCAGGTCCTGCCTGGCACCGCTTTGCCAGTTGCTAGCATGGCACTGTTCCACTTGACTCCTCACAGCAAGGCTGGGGGGGGAGCTGTCACAGCGAAGCTCCCATCTCCCTCCCTCTGAACCTCCTGTGGGAGTTCTTGGCATGCCCCTGAGTAGGACAAAGATTTAAAATCCTTACCCTAACCTATGGGGAAAGTATTCATGAGGCTTTCATCTTTGGAAAATGCACTGGGTTCTCTGGATGAAAGAGCTATTATTTACCTATCAACAACATAATCCCCCTCCCTCCTACAGATTGCAGGCAAGCTCCCGGGGCAAACGGCACTGTAATTAAGAACAAATATTTACTATGAAGGACTAGCTGAGGCCTGGCTGGGCAAGCAGCCATGAGCCTTGTCTGAACTTGCCTTCTGTTTGTTCCCCTTTGAAAGCAAGGAGTCAAAGTCTTTTGTCAGAGGAGTGTTTGTGAGGCACAAGATGGTGGGTTGGGCCTCCAGGGCAGCCAGGAGCCACCCGGCTGTTTGTTCCAAGCCTAGGAAATCCCCCACCAGTTACTTGAATCTGGAGGCACTTTGCTTTTTGTTTTTTTGTTTTGGTGGTTTGATTTTTTTTTAATGGATTGCTCTTATGTAGATCCACAAGTGAGGGTGGGCGCAGGAATAGACCTGCTTCAGGGAGTGTAGCTGGTGCCGTGCTGAAGCAACTCTGTGGAAATACTTGTCTGCTTTAAAATCACAAATTAATTCAGGCTTTGTTTGCATCTACTTTCCCTTTTGAATTCTGTTGCAATTCTAGATTTTACTTCCCAGGGCTCAGGCGCTGGCGTTTGGGCGCAAGGGATCTTGGCTGCTGGAGCAGGCACGTCCTCACAGTACTGCTGGGACTGTTTCACAGCTCAGACTTGCAGCCTACTCACCTGCCCGCTGCCACTGAGATCAACAGCAAGGAGGGGTGACAGGGATCTTGCTCATCTTCTGGCAAGGCTCAGCAAGCTGAAAATTAATAAATAAGTCAATTGTGAGTAATAGGAACAATTGCAAGGATGTGGTGTGTGGTTCAACCAGCTATCGCTGCTGTGGTAATGCAACAAGGCATGTGATTAGAGTGGGAAATTGCTGTAGCAATAGCGAGATTTACAGCACGAGTCCCACAGGAGTAGACGTGGGAGACGTAGACAGACACACAGAGCTTGCAAAAGGGCTGAGCAAAGTGTCTGAACAGGGCCAGCACAAGTTTTCAGGGTGCTGAGAAAGCTGTGGAAGTAACTGGAGAGGTGCCCTGTAGCATGCTTGTGTGTGTGTGCTGTAAAGCTCATGGTCTCAACTTGTCAGAGTTTTTGAGGAATATGTCACCAGCCAGTCTGATTTAAGAGGGTTTGTTTGTTTGTTTGTTTGTTCCTTCTTATTGTTGGGATGGTCATGTATTCTCAGCAGTGTAACAGCTGACAACAGGGCTCACAAATGCCTGTGCTGGTGGGCTGAACCTAACCTGCTTGGAGCTTTGATCTCAGACAGCTGCTTAATAGGTTAGATACCTCGTTTGTGTTTTTAAAACAAACTCCTTTGTTGCCAGAGAGAAGAGTTTATTCGAGGATTCACTCTGAAGGATGTATCTCTCTTTGTTTGGGGGCTTATGCGCAGGACCAGGGAGAAGGCAAGGGGATCGTCTGCTCCCCAGGGTCTGGGAGGCTGGGAAGAGGAAAGGCTCTCAACCCCGAGCTGGGGAGTCACAGAAGAGCACAGAAATGAGCTAGAGAGGTTCTGCAGACTTGTCCATGAGGAAGCAGGGACAGCTTCAGCAGTGCCTCACGCCGTGACTTTATCAATGCCCACCTCCTGCTTGCGCCTGTAGGTGCGCACAGGGAGGACGTGGCTGTGCAGCCACTCCAGCTCTTGTACTGTGGCCAGTATGTTAACGCTGCTGAACCCCAACTAAACCCAAAGCTCTGCTGTAATAAAACTCACTCACTGTTTTTTTCATTAAACCCACACCATCCTGGTTCATAAGCCTGTGCATTTTTTTGCTTCAGTGTCCAAAATAAATCCCAGAAAAGCTGTCAGGTCTCTGGTTTGGCTTCAGCAGAGTTGTCTGTTCCAGTGTGTCTCGTGAATATGGGCTGTAGGAGGGGAGCTCTGCTTTTGTCATCTTTGCCAGCAAGTCAGACATCTAGTCTCCCTCTGCCAAGCCTGCAAGAGTTTTGCTTGATTTGTAAAGGGAGGGTGTGAGTAAAGCTGCCTGGAAGGTGTGCTGTGCTTCTGAAAGAGAAGGAGGCACTGAAATTCTGGTCAGAGAAAACGTAGGTTGGTTCTTCGGGGGAGTGACTCCTGCCTCATTTGTTGGTTTCTGCTGCTGCTGTTCTCTCATGGTCACATTTGCTCGTTGGCAGGTTGGGAGATGTGTCTGTCTCCTTGGAGTACTGTGTCCTGAAAAGGTGAGTTGGCTAAGGAGTGTGCCCGAAAGAGTTCCTCAGATGAGGGAGGCCTCGTTTGCCTTGGCTGGTGTAAGGTCCTGATAAGGTCACAGGCAGAGGCTGTGCAGAGACCTCCAGCATCCCAGTGCAGCAGGCAGTAATCACGACCAGGGAGACCATCTTTTAAAATTGTGGTTAGTTTCATATAAAGGACAAGTCATCCCTGAGACTACATATACTGGAGAATTCCCTCATTCCTTTAAAGTTACAGTGTTAAAGAGATAGTTATGTCTCCTACCTGCACTCTTCCCTATTACTTTAGAGACAAGTTTAATGATTATCACTTGAAAATGACCTAGGGAAAGAACTCAAGATATTCTTTTCTCACTGATGTTCCAAAGAGCCTCTAATAACTCATCTGAGGGGACTACCAGTTGTGTGGGTACCAGTCTTCTGTAACAGTTCTCAGACAAATAGACAAGGTGCTTCCTGGTGCTGCAGGTACACACATGACGTACTGAGGTGGAGCACGTGAAAGGAAGCTGAGGAAACTCTAAGGACCTCCAGAGAGGTGAGCGCGAGGAGGAGCGGGTTGCTCTGGTCCTATGCAGTGCTGGTGAGGAAGAGTTAACTTGCTTCTGTCTAAGCTGAGTCAGTCTGGAAGGAGAGATTGGTTGGCTGAACACTCAAAATCCTTTCTTCATGCCAGGTGTAACAAGGATCATCTGGTAAAAATGTGTGTCTGCCTGAGACACAGATCTGCCTTAGAGAAGCATTGAGCACGAATGGAGTTTGCTGTCTGCTGGAGGAGCCAGGTCCCCAGTTGAGCAAAGCCTAACGGAAGTTGGATCCCATCCAGAATGTCTGGATGGCATATGATATTTACTGAAATATGGCATTGCTTGTGTAAGCAACACACCCTTCTCCCTCTCTCTGGAAACCATCTGGGCTTCATGCGCGAGCGGTTGAAAACCGGAGCAGGAGAGCATCTGATGAGGATGGCTCTTGTGAGGTACTTCCCACTCTGCCCCCCTCCATCAGGGCATGGCTGAGACTCCTGTGCCTGGAGGANCCCACTTCCCTCTTTCTGCAGTGCTTGTAAACACAGGAGGGTTGTATGAGGAGTTTGTGTAGGGCTTTACTGACATGGCAAGAGGCAGCTTCTCTTGCCTAGGTACAGTTGTCATGCTGGCCAAACCTCCTTCCATTTCTAGCTGGGTCCATGGCCAGTGGCTTTACTGACTCTATTGATTTTTGTAACAGCTGGAGTCAAAGCTCCTGGGAATGAGGAAGGGATATTTGGCACGTGTCTGCACTTGCATGGTAAGTGGTTTATCCAAAGGGATTGAGCACCCTTAGGAGATGCTTGGAGCTGGGCAGGGTCCACTTGCTATGCTGTAAGGGCAAGAGGGGCCAGGGGAGTGAGAAAACTGGCTTCTGCCTACCTAAAATAGTGTAAGCTTAGCTGTGCTTTTCATGAGCTTCTGGGACAGGGTTAGTTGAAGCTAGCACCTCTGGGGTGGGGTTAGGGTTTCTTCTGCTGTTTTCAAGGCTTTCCTTGCAGCTTCCTCCGTGTCTGTGTGTGCACACTGTGGGGTTTGTTTCTTAAAGGGAGCGTCGTGTAACAGCCCCAGCATCTGATCTTTCTGTCAGACTGATCCCTCTTCCTTCCTCAGCTTGATAAACAGCCCAAGAAGCTCTGTGTGTGTGTGAGAGTCCATGTACTCCTTTCACAGACCCACAGTTCTCTGTGTGTTTTTTCTATCCTTCCATCATAGTTTCTGGTGCTGCTCTGCTTCACCTTCCCATCTTCCCTTCTGGTGCAGTTTACCTTCTGCTGCTTGACATGAAGATGTGGGTGATACGGAATAACCCATTTCTGAGAAGCTTGACCTGGGCTCTCTGGCCTTGCACCCTGATGGCGTGTGATTCCTGTGGTGGTTAGGGGGTTTCAGGCACCCCAAAAAGACGTTGAAGTGATTCTGAAATTAGCTTGTTCTTTGAGCACTGGCATTTTCTCTCTGCAGCGTGGATGCTGTGGCTTGCAGGTTACCTGGATGCCTGGTGCAAGCAGGTGCTGGTAGGAGAGGAAAGCCCTCTGTGTGTCTGTGCAGGGTGCTGTAGCACAGCAGAGCTCTGGTTCAGAGCAGCAGGACTCTGACATGGTAGCACAGTGTGAATCATGCTCAGACTCCAGCTGGCTTTGGACTAACAGGGCTAAAATACAGAGACGCTAAACCATCCTCTCTCGCTTCCAAGCCCAGCAGCTTGCAGGTTTGTAGCCAAAGGATCTGGTGCCAGCTCTGTTACTGCTGTTGGGAAGTGGAAATACCCTGGGTGAGATACTCATCAAGGTTGGCAGGGAGTGGGGGGGAACACCTCTGCTCTCCAAGGGTCTTGTGGACTGGGACTTCCCAGCTCCAAGGGGTTTTGGGTATCTCTTGGGCTGAGGGGTGCATCTTTCCCATTTCCTGAAGTACTGCACACATTTGGGTCTCATTCTCCTCTCTAGATCATTGCCAGATACGAGTTCCCAGAACGAGGCTGGACTGGCCTTGCACTGTGCCTTCAGCTCTTCCAGCTGAGGCTGACCCTTTGCTCAAGTGCAGCTGGTGCTCAAGAAATTATGTGTATTTGTCTCCATCCTCCATGGTAGGAGGAAGGTTCCTGCTTCTGTATTCTCCTCCAGTGTCTCTCAGAGCCTTGGAGAGACCCAGCAGCTCAGCATTCAGCAGCAGCATTTAGCAGGTCACTTCAGTACCCCCGTTCCCCCCCTCCTTTTTTGCTACTTTGGCAGATTGCCTTTGCCTGATTGACTGCATTTCGATTCACCTCTGCTATTTAATCTCCCCCTTGGAGAAAGATGGGCAGGAGAGATGCTGTTGCTGCCTTGAGGTAGGAATCAAGAGCTGTAGAGTGTTATTTCATTCAGTCTGAAAAAGCCCTCTAATAGCACAGAGGACGTGTTGTGCTGTGGTGAAAGGCGGCTTTGAGAGATCGTGTAATCTGCCCTTGCCTGGCCTTGTGCTGTCTCTTGCTGTAGGACTGGAATCAAAATACCACCTCGGATACTGCAGCCCAATTGATTGGAGCTGCTTCAACTCATTTTATCTCTGTCCTGGAGGAAGACCTTTCTCTCCTCCTTCCCCATCCTGGTCAGATGACATTCAGGAAACTCGGTGCCCAGACGAGAGGTTCTTTCTCTGTCAGGGAGGTGACCCTGAGAAGGAAGCAGTCAGCTTTATAACAAGTGGGGGTGGGTGGGCTGAGGATGTTGGAACAGGGAGTGATGGGAGGGAGTGGGTGAAATGATGGGCCTCATCTCTCCGCCAGGAGGGTTGTCAGGGTCAAAGGGTTGGAATACAGATGAGCAGCTGTGAGGCAGAGGCTGGAAACAGATACATTTTTTGTTCAGGCTGAGCAACGTCTGGTCCATTGGCTGCCTGTTTCTGACTGTGTACTGTCCTACAGGACCAAGCACTGTGCCCTGTTCTTCCTCTTTCTCTGTCCCTTGGACCTTCCACTGGGTTGGTGCTTCTTAAGGCTGAACTTCCTCTGGGGCCTCTAGAACTTTCTCCTAAGGGACTGAGGACAATGGTGGAGCTGTAAGACAGTGGGGTTTGCCTCTTCTCTCACCTCTAGAGAGGTGTTTTTCTGGTTTGCCACCACAAGAGAGGGGTGGGGGTACCAAGACTTGCTCAGGCCAGCCTTGAGTGACAGAGATCAAAGCCCTGATACAGGCAGAGTTCTGCCAAATGAAACTTTCTGTGCTCTTCCATGTTGCTTCTGCCCCTTGGAAGAAAGGGAATAGGATGAGAGCTCCCACTGGATGTGTTAAATTCTCCTGGGCTGTATCCCTCCAAGGTCATTCCTTTGCAATTGTATCCACATGGGTGGTGCCTCTGCCTAGATGAGCTCTTGGAAGCCCACCAGGAGACAGACCTTGTGACTGTGAAATACAGGGATTTTATATGGCGGACCAAGACACAGCCTCCCAGGGCAGATGTGTGAACAGAGCCAACTCCCACATCCCACTTACTGTCTTCTGACCATTGCTGTCCTAGTCCAGCTCACATATCAAAGGCTTTTTGAGAGCAGGGTCCTGTGATCTTTTTTTGCTCCAAGCGCTTGTTCCTGTTTGTTGGGAGCGCCTGGTTTCTCCAGGGAATGGTGGAGGGAGGCAGTGCCCTCGCCTTGGCCGGGGCTGGGCTCCCTCCTGAAGCTCCACAGAGTCTTCACTGCCCCAGTGCTTCGAAGGAAGCTACTGCAGCTTTATTTACACAACAAGGGTGGGGATATAATAAAAGGAAATAAAGAAGCCCACACTAGCAGCCATGGCTTTTGTTTGTCACCAACAATGCTGTGAGTCTGGCCTCACTAAAAAGCAAATGCTGGATGGCCAGCTGCCATCCCATGCTGGGCTCTGGTGGTATGCTCTTGTCTGGAGAGCAGAGCCCAGTCGGGCCCGTTTGCTCGCTCCAGGCGCTGGGAATGATGTGATGCTCTTCCCTGGGAACTAATGTTGGACGAGGCACGTGTTCAACCGCGGTAGGTCGAGCTCCCCGAGCGTTCTCAGAGCAAGACCCCCTCGTCTTTCCAGATGCTGAAATGTCTCTGAAGAGTTCTCGCTCTGGATAGACTTTTATATTAAACTGCTTGGCCTCTGCCCAAGGGAGCCTGTGTGGCTTTATGGGAAAGGATTTTCAGTGTGCAGTGCTGGTGTTGTGCACAGCTGAACATGTGCACCCAGTGGATCGTTCAGCTCGGGAGGGAACTGCACTGCTGACCACAAACATTTGTGCATGTGCATTGACTGCACTTATCTGCAAAGTTATAATCCTGAAAGCTTCTGATATTGTACACTTACTTGTTACTCTCTGTGCTCTGCAAGGTTCTGTTAAGCCTTCACCACCTCCTTCCCTGCTGCATACCTGTCTTTTCATCCTGTGCCTGTCACCCAGTTAGAAAATGGCTGTGTCACTGGACCTTGTTGCCCAGCTTGTGAGAAGTAAGGGATTTTTGGAATCTGGTGGCTCAGTGGTGGTGGGACAGAAGGGTTAGGGAGCCCAGGCACTCCCCTGGGGTTCAGAGCCCAGACACTTCCTTTGGGGTTCAGAAAGGATCACAATTTTTCTGTTGTTCCCTGAAAGGGTGCATATGCCCTGTCTCTGCAGGGAGATAGGCTAGATCTGACTCTTAGGAGAACAACTTTTTTTGCTCCCTTTTATTCTAAATGGGTGGGAGAAAGATTAGATGAGGAGAGAGGAAGAGCTCAAAGAATTACAAGGTGAGGGTGGAAGTGGTATAAGACTGCTGAGGACCTGATGTTAATCTAGGTTTGAAATGAAAGTTGTTTCCTATTTATGGTGGTGCTAAGACACAAAACAAACCATATTGTAGGGGCACAGTGAGATCAAGCTCCTTGGTGGAGAGAGTTTTGCTGGTTTTTGAAGAGGGTTGGTCACGAAATGATGCTGTCTGTGCTTGCAGGGCTTTCACCTGGTGTCCTGGGTAGTCCTCCCTGCTGTGTGGATGCTGTGGTTCTCAAGGTCTGTTTGGTGTCTTGAAAGCCTCTCCTCTGCAGGGAGAGGAAGTGCTGTGTCAGTACAGAAGCATTGCCTCGCATGCCATGGGACTGATGGGGTGGAGAGGGGTCCTCTCATCTGCAGAACAACTCTTTTGGGGTGTCTTTTAAAGGGATATGTCACAGGTAATGGATGTGGCCATTTGTTAATCAGCTGCAGAGTTGGGGGATAGCATTAGAATTAGCATTAGTGCTTGTGTCTAATGAGTAACATTTATCAGGGCTTCGTGTAATTTACCCTCAAACCTCTTGTGTGACCTCAGGGACGTTCACAGTCACTGTGTCTGCCTGAGGTCTTGCTGCTTCTCTGCTTGGCTGGGTCAGCTGTGCCCATGCCAGCCCCTCTCCCGCCCCATGGCAGTGCTGTGGCCCTCAGCCTGAGCACAGCCCCGGGTTTGAGGTGACAGTAATCAAAGCCTTTGTGAAAGTGACATCTTCCAAATGTCTGAGCTTCGACTCCTCTACTCGTGGGGAGGCACTCCTGGGAGAGGAACATGGAAGGGAAGGTTTTGGCTGTGAGATGGAGCAGATTGGGTTTTTTATTCAGCCTTTTGCTGGCCAGGCAAGGCCCTGAGTGCTGCTATTGCTTCTCTGTCAGCTTCTTCCACTGGAAACCCCAACCCCCTTCTCTCCTCTACCTTGGATGGACAACTGTTGCTTCAAGACCTGCAGGAATGCCAGATGGAAAGTGTCCCCTTCCTTTCGGACTCACAGGACTCGTTTATGGCTTGTTGGCTGGTGCTGGGTGTTCAGAGGGCTGACTGGGCACTGCTGCCTCTCATGGGCAGAGGGAAGCCAGGCTCTGGGACACAAAAGCAGTAAAGGAGAAGGGATGGTGAATGCTGCTGGCACACACGTGCTGGTAGTGCAGAGTTGTTCAGTGAGCAGAGCAGGAACAGGGCTGATCCCAAGTTGTAGGAGGCAATCTGCTCAGCCTTGCAACTGTGCTCTCTTTCTCCAGTGCCCCTCAAAACACTCACTGGACACCCCTACTTCAGAGCAGCCTTCAGAAGCAAATACTTCAGGTGGAAAATTTCACCTGCAACAAGTCTGAGACCACAAGGTGAATTGGTGGCAATGTTTGTGATATCACCTGAGGGTGTCAATTCTCCATCTGTGCTTGGGCACTCTGCTGGGTGCTATGAAAGTTCTGAGGACAGACATGTGTTAAAAGGATAAAAATATATTCTTACATCCCATCCACTGTAAGCCTTCTCTCCTTGATATAACCATTTACAGTGGGAGAGCATTCAGAAAGAATGGGGAGCTGCCAGTTGTGGGAATGCCCACAGGAGAAAAGGCAGGGTGGGGAAACATGTCGGTGCACTGGGGGAGTAATAGGGATGGCAGCAAGGTGCCCAGGAGGGCATCCATGTGCTCAAGCACATGGATGCCCTCCTGGGCACCTCTCACTGGGACTCCAGCATTCTTTGGTAGAACTGGAGAGATGAAGTGCAGAGCAGTCCTAATTGATCAACCCTTGTGGAAGTGGCAAAAAGAGGACTTGTCCATCATTGATCTGTTTTCAAGTGGCACAGCTCTTAGGTAAGTGTTTCTGGAAACAAGATGGGTTTTCCTCTTGATCTGCAGGATCCTCTTACTTTGATGATGTAAATGAGTTAATTGCTAAGTGGCACTGCTGGTGCCAGAGTCAGCTTGGCTTCCTGCAGGGCAAGAGCCCTCTCAGCCTTCAGAGTGGTAGAGAGGTGCCTTGGGATGTGGTGGCTTTGCAAAAGGAGCGATGTTGGGGCTGGATGGGTGCTCACACCTGGTGCTTCATCTTCCGTGCCCGTGGGTGTTGGGGTGTGCTCTTGGGGCAAGTCTTTGGGGGTTGGTTGGTGAGTTTGTCTCAGGTTTAGGTATGGGGGAAGTGAGTTCACCCGTTTCTGCTGCTCTTCAGGGCCCTGCTGCAGCAGGCAGTGCCGTGCTGTCCACGCTCCGGAGCCCTGGTGCTGCTCCAAGGCTGCCAAACTTGCAGAGGAGAGGATGGTTTGGTTCAGTTTGCTCATATGAAAAAAATAATAATAAAAAAAAAAAGTCTGTGAAAATGGGGATTTGGAAAGGGGTGGAGGGAGCAGGAAATCTTCCCGTAGGCAGCTATCGAAGGGAAATGAATATTTCATATGCAGGGGCCCTGCTTGGCTGTGCAGGGCTCGGGGACAGTGGTGTGGAGGAAGCCTCCCGACTTCTTGAGCGCGGGGGCGTGAATGTAATCTGGAGTAAGCAAGAAAGGGCTAAATATAGAAGCCGTTGGCTCCTGTCCTGCAATGGCGGCTCTGCCCTCGCTGCGGGCCTGGAGGCAGCAAGTTCTGCCTATTGTTCCGGTCACATTCTTGTGTCTCACGATGGGGCCTCTGTGATGGAATAAAATGAAGAGAAACAGATGGGAAAGCAATAACCCAAGGAACAGGCCCTGAGCTTTGCTGGAAGCTTCCAAAACCCAATAAATCCCCAAATGCATTTGTGCTGGATTAGGGAACTGAAGCAGAGCAAGGGCCAAGTACTTGCCTGCCTGTATCCCATGTGCTCTTGTTGCACAGAGCAACTCTCCATGGGGGCTCTACCTTGCAACAAATGGCTGTAGGGGCAACCATGTCTCTTAATCTTTTAATTCTGGCAATTTCCCCAGCTGTCTTTTCTGTGCACTCCCTGACCTCCGTCTCTTGCAGGCCCCTGGAAAAAGTGACTGCACCAGGAGCCGTCCCACCTTTCCATCCTTCTTGTGTCCGACAGAGCTGGCTGTGAGTGAAACCTGTGGGACCCTCACAGGGCAGTGGCACAGCTGCTTGGGCTGCTGGTAAGCGTTCTATAGAAAGGAGTAAGTGTGGGTGACTGTGAGCCTCTTGGAAAGGAGACAGGGACTGACTTGAGCTCTGGGCAGGGTATATGACCTGCCTGGTGTTTGGTGACCACGAAGGTGTGAAAGTGATTGGAATTTCTGGCACAGCCACAATTTGCTCTTCTGTTTGTGTTCAAAGTGTGTGGTGTTTTTTCCATCAGGTTGTTATCTATAGTATCTCTTCCTTGAGAGCTGTGAGTGTGTGCACAAAACCCTTGGCAAGCAGCGAGGAGGATGGATGACCCTGGAAGTTAATGAATGAGGTTTGGTGCTTTCTGCAGAACTCTGCTTTACCTTGCAAAAAGCAAACCACTTATTTACTCAGCCACCTGTCCGTGAGTGGGCTCTGCTCGCGCTCGGCTTCAGACTACAACTGTTTCTCTCTGTAGTAGCTTATTTGCTGCTGTCCTGTGGAGACCAAGCGGTTCCCCAGGGGTCAGACTGATGTTGTGGCTGGCCCAGGGGAAGCGTGAAGCAGTGCTGTGGGAAGCCAGGGACAGGGTGGTGGGTGACATGAAATGAGGTCTCAGTTTGAACCAACCACCTTGTGAAACCTCACGGTGAGGATCTGAGGCAGGAGGAGCTGCGCGTGCTGACACTGCGCTATTACAGCACGTGAGCTAAGTCGTTCGAAGCCAGGTAAGGATCTCTGTACCAGCAGTCTTCATCCTTGTCAGAATTTCCCTTTTCTCCCCCTGTCCCTTTCCCTGAGCATACATCCTTTCAGTCACCCTCCTCCCTAGTACGTTTGCTCTTTCCAACTGCTGCTTCATGTTAAACAGCTGTTGCTGCTCTCAACGGGCAGATACATCCCTATGCAGGCAAAGAGCTGGTGAAACTACTCATGAGTGACATGGTCCAAAGCTGCTGAAACCAGCAGCCAGGCTCAGGTTCTGTTCAATGAATGGTGTTTGAATTAGGCTTGATGTTGCTCAGGGAGCTGTGTTTCCAGGGTAGAGGTTTCCTGTGTGGCTGGCCACGGTACTAGGGGTGTTTTGTACAGACAGATGTGCACTCTGGGACTGTGATTACAATGTTTAACAACTTTATTGTTCCTTGCATTTGAGTGGGAGATTTTTTTTTTTCATTGAAATTACAGAGCATTTATACCCTTTTGATCTTGGTGTACATGAAACCACATAGGAACCACCACATTGCTGGTGAAAAACAGACTTGAAATCAGCACAGAACTCTGTGTTGTGCACAGGAAAGTTCATTGCTTCCTTTCATCGAGTGTTACACTACCAAATTCACTTTGGATCCTGCATCCCCTGCTGTGCTGCAGCACCCTTGGTGCAGCTGGTGTGCTCTGGTGTCACTGCTGCTGCAGGATAAGGAGCACACCTATGCTGTGTATGTATGAGTGTATGTTGCCAGCCAAGTGCAGCTGTCTCCCGTTCCAGTTCATGTGTGTGCCACCTTGGAGGGCTGTCCTGAGAAAGCAACACTGAGGACAGGGAACTGCTCTGGCCAGCCCCGTGGTGCTCCAGGAAATGGATGTTCCTGTTTTAGACCCACCTCGGGTCTATTTAGGGCAAGCCATGCTTCCTGCTGAGAGCCAAGCAAGGGACGGATGGAGGTAGATTTCATGAGGAACATGAAATATGTCTGTCTGTCTTTGGGCTTAGAGCCACTGAGAGCCTTTTCATGCCGTCTGAATGGGACGTGGGAGGAAGCAGGGGAGGAGGAAAAAGACTCCAGGCTTATTTTCTCTTTTAGGATCTGACTCCCATTCCTGTTGTCTCGGGGGAGAGTCGTTTACACCACCAGTCACTGACCTTTTCTCAAAAGCAAAGCAAATATTTTCTCAGCAGACAAAACACTGTGAAAGAATCAGTAGAAGGCAAGGAGATGGCAGGTAGGTATCTGAGTACTGCAGGTGGATGATGCCAGCGAGACCTCTCTGCCTTTTGGAGAGCCCACAGCACAGTCTGTGCAGAGGGGGGGGGAACCAGAGTCTGGTGCTCGGGCGAGACCAAGCAAAGCCAAGCCGGGGGCTTGAGTAGGTGTGAGCTCAGCCAGCTCGGAGGGGAAGGAGGGAGAGAATCTTCCTGTTTGCCTTGTCTCACTCCTGAGGTGACAGCTAAAACCTTCTGTACGTGTGTAGGCAGGAGTCATTTTGGTCAAATGTAGTTACTGGTATGAGGAAAAGGAGCCTGACCCCAAACCAGCACATAGTGGGGCACAAACAGTGGAATCCTCAGTTAATCAGCTGAATGCATGGAGGAAAAATGTTCAGCTTGAATGAAGCGTGGAATTCCATTTTGGGTGGGAGGGCACTCGGTAATGCCACACTGCAGGGTTGTGTTTTGGAAACAAACCAGAGTCCTTTAATCCTTTTTTTAACATTGAAGCTATTCTGTAATTTGCAGTTTGAAAGCGGAGCCGATTGCGCTGTCAGTGCCTGTTCCCTGAGCTGCACAGCCCTGGGTGGGTTCTGTGTGCCCACGCTGTGAGAGCGGGTGGGAAGGTCTGCACTTTGGAGGACTCACTGATTTCACAAGCAAAACTGGATGTAGGCAGGAAAAGCTTCACCTTCCGTGCCCTACAGACCCCTTGACCCCGAGGAATACAGTGGCTGGAGGGAGCTCTGGGGTCTTGTCACTGTTGTGGGTGGGGGCTCATGGCTGAGACAGACTGGGAGCGATTGTGTGAAAGCAGGAGCCCACCTAAATAGCAGTGCTTGTTGTCATTGCATACAGGGTCTGATCTGCAGGAAGAGGGACATTTTCCTCCTTTTGTAGTTTTTAGATAGTATTAAAACTTGCTGTATCGCAGACCCTGATCTCTGACACAGCTTTTGAAATCACAGTTGTCATCAAGGGTCTTCTATGCAGTTTTGAAGTAGCTTCTCTAAGAGTGCTTGTGCCTTTGATATGGGTAGTTTGGTCTCCTTTAGAGCTCTTCACACTCTCACAACTAGTTTACCTGGAAGCAGGAAGGATTCTTGCCGCAGCCCCCCAAGGCCTCATTGTGCTTGTCCTTGTACAGTCCCGGTGCTTAGCCAGAGGCACTCACTTCTTGGAAAGAGCAGTCAAAGGAGCGACTTGCCCAAGGCCATGGAGGTGCTTGGGGAGGCAGCCTGAGAGTTACTGGAGCCAAAGGCTCTGCCAGCTGCCACCTTCCTCCCCGCTTCCTTGTGACCTAGTGACTGTGGTGTTGATGCCACAGCGGTTCCTACTTACAGCCTGGGAATGACCGAGTTTGTGCCTTGAGCATCTGTTTAGTTTCCACAATGGAGAATAGATGGAAACAAGTTGAAGGTTGATATATCCTATTTGTACCTCTAAGTGCCTAAAGAGCACGTGGCTGTAATGCTGTGGCAGGTAGAGCATCCATTTGGCTTTGAGGGACAGGGACTCCACCTGCCTGTTATCCACATTAAATCAGGGCAGTGCTGCCAGATGATTCTCTACTGGAGAATCCTTTATTTCTTTTTCCTTTGGGTAAGTGAATGATGCTTAATGGTACCTTTAATATTCTATAGCTGCATGTGTAGCTTCTAAAAATATTAGCTCCTGCCAGAACATTCTGCCCTTTCCTGTGTAGCAAACTAATCTTGTATATGTGTGGCCAGAAAAGTGGCTGCGAATGACTTCACCAGCTAGAGAGAGCAGTGGCAAATCCTGCTCATGATGTATGTTAGCAATATCAATTGCTTACCCCTTTCTCCTGCTCCTTGTCTGGCCTGGAAAGAGTAATGGAAAGTTAAAAGAATTCTTTCAGGTATAATAGATATTTAAAGAAACTCTTTTTCCTGTAAAGTGTGTGCACGGTTATCGACGTCGTAAGGGAGAGCATTTGCCTTTCGCTCCTGAATGATGGGAACTCATAAGGCAGTAAATTACACCAATATCAAAGTTAATGTACTCAGCTTTAACACGGATATTTTACTGTTATTATCACTATCGAAAGTGACATCCATCACAGTGACATGCACCCAAAAAGGAAAAAAAAAAAAAAAGCCTGGTGTAGTTGTGTCTAATAACCCCAATTACAGAGCTCTTCTAATGCCTTTTTTATAACAGTTTTGCAGCTCTGTATCATCTCCTGTTAATGTGATTGCTCTCCTATCTATAAATTTCTCAGGATTGCCTCTTCCCCTCCACTTTTCCATAATCGCCATTTATTATCCGAACACTTCCCATCAAACAGGCTACAGGTGACAGAGAGAGATTGATGCTGACCTAGATACAGGCCCACCCCGGGTTTTGGTTGGGTTTTTTTTTCTTTCCCCTCAGCAATAATGTGCTCATTGCAGTGTTGAGGAGGCTTTGTTAAAAGGTTCAGGTTCTCCTAGCAATCAGTACTAAAAATAATCTCATTAGATGAAACTTTGCTTGATCAGCAAGGGAGTTCTTGGGAAAAGAGATCTGGGGATGGACTCAAGATGTAAATAAAGAAGAGGAAACACCATCCTGCTGCCCTGTCAACCTCAGGACTAACTGGGAGCTGCAAGGGAATACACCAGCAGTGCTTTCTGCCTGCAGCTCTCTGCACATCAATATCTCCATCCTCACTGCCTGGAGTAACTGTAATGATTGTGCTCATGTAGTTCATAGAATCACAGAATGGTTCAAGCTGGAAGGGATCTTAAAGACCATCAAGCTCCAACTCTGCCATGAGCAGGGCCACCTTCACCAGACCAGGCTGCTCAAGGTCCAACCTGGCCTTGAACACCTCCAGGGAGGGGGCAGCCCCCACTGCCCTGGGCACCCTGTGCCAGGGCCTCACCACCCTCACAGGGAAGAATTTCTTCCTAAGATCCAGTGTAAATCTGCCCCCTTCCAACTTAAAACCATTTCCCCTTGTCCTATCCCTCCAGGCCCTTCTAAATAGTCCCTCCCCAGCTTTCCTGTAGCCCCTTCTGGGACTGGAAGGCTGCTATAAGATCTCCCCAGAGCCTTCTCTCCTTCAGGCTGATAGCCCCAACTCTCTCAGCCAGTTCTGGGGTGCATGTTAATCTTCCTTCACTGAGCCTTTCCATGGTCATCTGAATACTCTGCGGGCCTTGCAAAGCTGCAGCACTTGTACATGCTCCTGGGGGCTTGAGTACTGCAGAGCAGCCCCCTCTGAGGGGACAGGTATGGAGCAGCCCCTGGTTGAATATACCCTGAAGCCAGAGCATTTAGGATAATCTGTGCTGGGCTGCAGGCTGCTTTGCTGTGGCTCCTTCCAAACAGCTTTGTGCAAATCTGTGCATTTCTCTGGAGTCTGCTGGGGCTTCCCAGCACAAACAGGTGATTTCTGCCTGCCCAGGCTTCAAAAAGTGCCACAGAGTGCACCTTTCCCCACGCTGGGCCAAGGGCCCTGCCAAACAGGACACATCTGTGACATTGGTGGCAATCTGGGGCAGCTGTGCAGGCCAGGCCAGGGATCCTGAGGAGTGGCTGGGTGCCTCCCAAGGAGAAGGGAGAACTGCCTTCTTTCCTGAGAGCCTGATAACTTTGTTTTCAGTCCTCCCACTGTGAGGAAAGTTTGGCCCTGTTGGCCAGTGCTGCTGAGAGGGGCAGTGGGGTTCTGCAGCTCCCCCTTGCTCACCCCTTGCCAGCCTTTACTCTGCTAGGAAGCTGCTCTGCATAGCAAAGGATGGATGTCTCGTTAACTCCTGTCCAAAAGGGAAATGCAGATCACAGAGTAATTATCTCTGCCATCCTGACGCCTTGCTTCTTCCCTGCTAGCATACTCATAATTAACCACAAAGCCTTTTTTTTTCCTCCTTTCTCTCAGTTCTGCAGAGCTCTTGCAGTTGTACTGCCTTGAGCAGCTGAGGTGTGTTTGAAATAAAGCTCTGCCTCTTTCTCCCTACCTTGGGCTGAGTTTACCTCTGCTCTTTGGTGGAGAACAAAAGGAAAGGTCTAGCTCCCCCAAACCGCGGGAGGCATAGGAGGGAGCTGGTGGCAAGCTCTTTGCTTCTCCTTTCTCACCTAGACTGAGGTGTGAGCCCTGTACAAAGGCACCTTGTTGAGTAAGACCTTTGCAAGCCATCCACGGTGAGGCTGTGCTGGCAGCTGGCAGGGGCTGCCTGCCTGGTGCTGCTGGAGGAAGCCTGTGGCCCCTGAATTATAGCTCTGTTCATCCCACCAGATTTTTGTGGACTATCATTTGTGGTTCCTCTAGGGAATTTCTGAAACTTGTCTGTGTTGGTTTCTTAGAATCTTCTCTTTGGTTTTGTCATCATTAGTAATGACAAAAAAAAAAAAAATCAATAATGAATAACCCTCAGCCAGCTCTGGTAATGGCCATGCTTTAGTTAGCAAAGGAAAAACTTACACTGATGTCATGTTACTAATGAACCACTGGTTTGATTGCCTCATTACTGCCCTAAATGTTGTTTATACATTCAGTATATGGAAAGCCTTTGTATGTGTGGCTATATCCAGCAACATAAGGGATGCAGTAGCATTTCTGAGGGCCCCTGAGTGGCCAATAGTCCGAACATCCTCCACAACTTTCTGCTGATTCAGTTTAGCTGGTGCATTCCCAGGAAAGGATTGCTCCCTCCACTGCTTTTCCTGCCTCTGCCCATAGCAGCTGGAGTGATTACTGGTAATTACCCATCATTCCTGGGAGCCTGATTCTCAGGCTGTACCTTGGCTTGGGGATTGAGGGTTATACTGCCATGTGAGGACAGAGCCAAGGACTCACGATGGCCACCCCAGGGCTGTGGAAGCTGGCAGATGCTTCTGTCAAACCGTGGCCATCAGAGCAGGACACTCCCTCTTCCTCCTCCCCCAGGAAGCCAGCAGAGGAAGAGAAGTCAACGCTCGCAGACAAGGATCAGCACAAGTAGTTGGGCAGGGAGACAGCTGGGCTGCCCCTGTCCCCCTCGGTGGTGTCACCCCAGATGTTTTCTGACCAGAGCTGCATAAGCTGGATGTCCCTCAGGCTGCAGCTGGCGGGTTGTGCTGGAAAGCGCCTGCTCTGGCTTCTGAGCCCCTGGTCTGGCCCAGACCACTATGACTGTGAGGTTCCTTGCTGCCAGCTGCATGTCTGGGCAAGGGAGGTCTCTGTGCAGGGGGGCACTGAACAAGGGAAGGAGATCTCTGCAGCCTGGGTGGCTGCCCGGGCTCCCCGAGCATCACCGGGGTGGATACACGGCAAAGAGTGTGCTGTTGCCATACTTGGTCTTTCCTATGGCCTCTCCATCATCTGCCAGGTGGGATTCTGAGCCCAGGCAGGAAGAGTCGTTACTGGGCAGCCAGATGGTTTCATTTCTTTCAGGGAGATTAATTAGCTAGCATAGACTGGACCAGCCCCAGCCTCTGAGAAACAAGTACTTATTACAACAAATGAGCTGTCAGCTTGGCCCCTCCTGAGCTTGCTGAAGGAGCTCCATGGGCTTTTCCTCAGGCCCTTGGTACCTAGATGGTGTGTGCTGACAGATGTTACCTGTCTCAGTTCCTGAGGTGTCTGTTGGAGCTTGTGTGATGGGCATGGAGGTGTGTGAAGATTGACCAGAGTTTGTGTGTATTTTCAGGATACCCTGTATCTGTGAAGAATGGCTCTGTTGCCAACTTCATGATACCCCCTCTTCCTCCACAGAGGAGAGACTTCTGAGCCTGCCGAGTCGCTCAGTCACGTGGGATGGTGGCAGGGATGTGAGTGACTACAGAGAAGGGCATATGCTTGTCTCCTGGGAGCTGCCATGGCTCTGCAGAAGCACTCCCAATAACTACCAGTAAGCCAGTCTTCAGAGTATGAATTTCTTGTGTCAAACACTTTATAGCTCATGCCTTGGTGGGCCTCAGTGAACGGGAAGTAGCATCTGGAGAGGCTGTAAGCTTGGCTGTACTGTGCACATGGCACTGGAAGTACAAAATGAATTTAAAGACTCTTCTTTCAAGCCATGGCTCAGTCTGGAGATGTTAAAGCTTGTGTGATGGGCATGTAGGTGTGTTAAGGGAGGAGTGAGCAGAGTTTGGGTACAATTTCAGGATCCCCTGCCTCCAGAAGAACAGCTCTGCTGCCAACTTCATGGCACCCACCTCTTCCTGCCATGGACAAAAGACTTCTGTCAAGAGCAATAAATTGGTGTTCCTGTCAAGCTGGAGATTTTACAGCAACTGCTATATCAGAAGAAAGACTATGGAGCCTTTTGGAGCTTCAGGAACAAAAGGTTCAGTGACACCACAGCTTCCCATGCATTTGTTCTGAATAGACCTGTCTGTTCAGGTCCTTGCTCATGGGCAGTGAGGTTTAGCTCCTTCCCTTTATGCAAGTTTCCTCTTGTTTCCTGTACCCATCTGTGACCTTCTTGGGAGGGCTGGAAGCCCCAGGGTTTTCCCTTGAGGGACGATTGCTCATCCTTGAATAAGGTGTTTACTCTTGCCTGTAATTGCATGGGGCTTGAGCAGCCCAAACCTTAACTGTGCTTCCTTCCCAACTCATTGCTTTCATGTAGAGACATGGGTGTGTGAATTGCTTGGGGAGGTTCAAGTTGTGGCATGATAAGCTCCATCTCCAGGCACTTTCCCAATCTAGTTTGTCAGGAGCAGGTTCTGCCTCTTGTTGCCCATTCCTTGCAATCCCAGGTGTAGATCAGGGTCTCCTGACCTCCCTTCACTGCCCTACCCACCTCTGGTTCACAGTACATCTGGGAAAACAGATTCTGGGCTCAAATGGGAAGTTTGGAGCAGTGGAAGACAAAGGACCACGGGGCTGTTTGAGCACTGATTTTGCTTTATGGAAAAAAAGAATAATTTACCAGGCAGCTCTCAGAAATCAGTACTCTGTAAGCTCAATTTTCATTAAAAAGGCACTCATTGTTTTTTTTTTTTCCCCTGAGGATTTAGTGACATTTTAAAAACTTCTCTGTGCACAATAATTGTATTATTTTATCAAATTTTGTTCTGACTTTGTGACCACAAAAAGTTTAGGAAACTGTTATTTATTTTGGATTAAAAAAACCTGACTGATTTCCTTGATTACCAGATCATACTGTGATTCTTCTTCCCATTGCAAAATGCTGCTTTCATACCTCATGGGATGTTTCCAAAATGGCTTGGAGAGCTGCTGCTGAGCATCTCCTGCTCTGTTGCTGGGACCCTGGCAGGGAGAGAAGAAGGTGGTATCTGAGCCCACTCCTCCTTCAAGGACTCTCTTTCCTCTCTCTTCCCAAGACTCCAAAATGGAAGGGTTTTTTCAGCTGTGTTAGTCTTGCTTTCATCAGAGCTCAGTGTCAGTCAGAAGGACATAGAACTGTTGGAATGGGTCCAGAGGAGGCCACAGAGATGATCAGAGGGCTGGAGCATCTCTCCTATGAAGCCAGGCTGAGAGAGTTGGGGCTCATCAGCCTGGAGAGGAGAAGGCTCCAGGGAGATCTTATAGCAGCCTTCCAGTCCCTGAAGGGGCTACAGGAAAGCTGGGAAGGGACTATTTAGAAGGGCCTGGAGTGATAGGACAAGGGGGATGGTTTTAAGTTGGAAGGGGGCAGATTTACACTGGATCTTAGGAAGAAATTCTTCCCTCTGAGGGTGGTGAGGCCCTGGCACAGGGTGCCCAGGGCAGTGGTGGCTGCCCCCTCCCTGGAGGTGTTCAAGGCCAGGTTGGACCTTGAGCAGCCTGGTCTGGTGAAGGTGTCCCTGCCCGTGGCAGAGTTGGAGCTTGATGGTCTTTAAGATCCCTTCCAGCTTGAACCATTCTATGATTCTATGATAAATATGGGATTCAATGTCTCTCCCTCTTTTGTTGTTGTTGTTGTTGTTGTTGTTGTTGTTGGTGTTTCTTTTTTTTTCCTTTTCTTTTTTTCTTTGCAGATTTCCTGTAGCACTATGGAACTGAAAAATACCATGTCCTGGTGAGGATGTTGAAAGTCCTCCTGCAAAGTGAGCCCTGATACACCTGTATTAGTGGACTTCAGAGGCTGTTTAGTGTTGCTCAAAGGACCAGGTTGGGGGTGGGGAGAGAAGGTTTCCCCCTGAAAGAGGATTCTTGTAAAATCTGTGCTTGATTTGGAGCCAGGTGACCTTTGGGGGCACCAGAGAAGGTCTGGAGATGGGATGTTGACCTACAGAGACACTAGATGTAGGGCTGTAGCCTGGTCTCCAACTCCCTAACAGCACCTGAGCAGAAGGTCAGGGAACACCTAGAGGTCATGTATCCTAAAGGTCCCGTGTCCCCGAGTGCAGACCCAGTGCAGCTGCCCACACATGGCGTCAGCGCAGGTCATGGATGGTTGTACTGGGGGGAGGTACCTTTTACAGGGAGGGGGCTGCTTATTTTCCAGGCTTGTTTTACTGCTGTGATGGGGAGAGTACAGCTGACTGCCAGGAGCTGGGCTGTGACTGTCACATCACTGACCGGCCTCCAGCCAGCGGTTACCTCAACTAAACCTGAGCTCTGGACTGTGAGTGCACAGTGCCCATCTTGTTACCAGCCAGCTGAGCCCTGCAGCATCACCCTGTCCTTTGCTAGAGAAGCCCTTGGGTATCCTCTGAGGCAGCTGTGAGAGGATCAGGTTAGGGTAACAAAATAACATCTGCATGGATTTTTTTTTCTTCATCCTTTCCCAGAGGGGCTGTCGCCTTTCTGTTCTCCTGGGACTCATGGTGGCATTGAGTTCCTCTGAGGTCAACTGATCGTGGCCTTGACCTACCAGAGAACACGGATGTCTCTCTTTACAGTGAGACTGGAGGTTTTTTAAAGAACATGCTGTAATTCATCCATGGTCATGGGTTATAAGGCAGAAGCAATCAAGCAAAATCTGTGATACAGGGGTGAGCTGTGAGCTACTGTTAATCCTAACAGAGCAGCAAGCGAAGGTCTGAGGTGGAAAACCATAGAGGAAAAAACCTAAATGTATTTGTAGCCCATTTGTTCCTGCCACAGATGTCTTAAGGGACAAAATTATTTTAAAAATCCAGGTTTCCTTTCAGTTTAGGGCCTGAACTTTCAGAACTAGATACATAAACAGTGCATGAAGTATCTTGACTATCCTGCATTGGTTAAACTGCCACAGCTGGTGTAATTGCTTGCAAACATTGTGTGCAACAGCAAGGGGAAAATCGGGGTTGCTCTGTATTTATTGCATTTCACTCAGCTTAGCCACTGGAAGCAGCTTGAGTCAGCTTTGCTTCATCCCTCTCACACCCTCAACCCAAAGCTGCATTGTTTAGGTTCCTAGTAGAACTGGTTGTGAATCTTCTGAGTGTATTATTTGTTAGTAAATGCTGGGTTATGTAGATGATGACTTTTAATAGAGAAATGTAAATTTTGGTTAAAATTTTTGTGGCTACCCCTTTGTATGCAGAGACACTTCCCTCTAGTACAGCTTGGGATCAAGCTAAGATGTGAAAGCTCCTACCTCCAGATCCAGCCCTGCAGCTAACAAACCCTTTTTTTAAGGGTTTGAATTTATGCCACATCAAATAATTAAATAAGCAGTTCATAAAATACATTGTAGAAGGGCAAATATTTTTCTCAGGGTGACTTTTAATTCATGACTGAGAGAGAGGGAATCCTTCCAAGAGATTAAGTGGGAAAAGTGTTGTTTGCCCTCAGAGTGTGAAAGTTTCTGCCTCTGAGGGGACTCTTTGAGACTCCCCTCAAGACCTGCACACCATTGCAACGTGCAGTGAGCCAGCAAGCTTCTCTCCAGAGTGTATGGCTGCCCGAGGGAGCCAGACCTGGACAACTAGATACGATCCAGCAATCGATAACCAGCGTCCAAAACCATGACACAAACTGAAGCACCTAAGGAAGCTGGGACTGGATTGGTGGAGCATGGGTCTGCTTGAGCCTCTAGTAATGGATCAGCATCTAGAAGCAGCAGTTTGCCTTGATTCCCATATCCACGTTTGGGCAAGTCTTCTGGTTGACAGGAGTGAGCCCAGCTGGTGTCAACAGTGAGATCTTGCCTGATTCATCTGTAGGAGGTTATGTGTCAGTTTTACTTTTGTGTTGGGAAATAAGTCTTCCCCATCCAAAAGAGCAAATCTCTCTTGTATTTGTGTGCTAACACCTGCAAACTGGAAAGGCCAAGTCTCTTGCTTTTCCTGCCCCTGCCACAATTTGTCTGGAGCTGCCTTTGCTTGCCCACATCCCCGGCTTCACCGAAGAGCTGTGTCTGCAAAGCTCTTTGTGTCTGACCAGCCGAGCTCTGATTTGGATTTACACACCCCTTGTTTGAAGTTCAGGCATCAAACCTAGGAAGGCTGATTTTATTTTGGTTTTCCTTCTTAAGGGGGGCTGGAGTCCAGGCTGCCAGAACCAGTTGGACTGACTGGTATATCTTCTCTCCCGAAGCCAGCTGGCAGTTTAAAACCATCTTTACATCAAACCTTTGTGATTTAGATTTACTGGGAGCTTTTCCCAAACAAAATGCAGAATCTGATGCTCTCCACATGGAAGACAAATCCTTGGAGCTGTCTGCCTGTGCACTGAGAGAAATGTGGCACTTGCAGGTATGTATTTAGGTGTATGTGCTGCTGAGCCCTGCAGTGGTGACAGACACTTCCAAATGGTCCTGCCCTGGAAGGAGAGGTATCTTAGGTGAGGTATCTCAGGTTTTGGAGGCAGATCCTGTGGATTTATGAGAAGGCAGACCCTGATCAGGTGAAGGGGACAGGTACCTATAAATACAGTGAGCTAGTCTTGCGTGCAGAGTAGCTACATCTAGCTTTATAAATAACAGCAGCCTTTTAGGTTTCCTAGGAGGTCTGGCAGTCTTACAAATGAATGTGCTGCTAGTTGTCTGAGACCAGACATCAGAAAGCTGTCCATGAGTGCTGTTGGCCCACTGTCTGTTTTTCCCTCCCCCATCAACTTTCTCTTGGTGCTGGTTTTATTTTTTGTTGTTCAGGGAGGAGGGGGGCTGTCTGTTTTTGGTTACTGAAACACAAACCCCGCCTGGCCTGCAATCTCTCACTGAAGATGAATGACTCATCAGGCCCAACCTGATAAAATTGTGCAAGCACTCACTAAAGTTAATCAGACCAAAAGGAAAGAGAGGAAGGAAGGGAAAAACCAAAACCAAAAGGCGCCAGAGCTAGCTCTGCTTTTCAAACACCACCTCCTCCCCCTCCTGGAATTTAAAAATGAATATTCAGTGTTCTCAGCCTGGGCTCTCCATCCTCCTCCAGCCTCATTGGGAAATCTGAGAGCAACCCAGGCAATTGGTTTTAAAGTGCAACTTCCGATGTTGCAATGCAGAAGAGGGTGATTCAACAGGCCTCTGACTGCCATCCCCGGCTCATCCCCGGCGCCTGTTTGCTAACAGCGCTGGGTCACAGGCGGCTGTGGGTGCAACCTGCTAATCACTTCCACTTCGTTCCTGTGTCACACCAGCCAGGACTGAGGGGAGGGGGCCGGGGAGATGCTGCCATGAGTCATGCGGCGCCCTGCCGTGTAATTAGGAAGGAGCCCTGCGGTTCTGGGTGCACCAGTGAGATTTCTCAGGCCTGAAACAGAGTGGAGACTGCCACCCACTTCAGCGGGAGCTGGCGTGCTCCTTGCTGGTGCTGAAAGGGCATCAATCACGGAATCACAGAACATCAGGAGTTGGAAGGGACCCTGAAAGATCATCCAGTCCAACCCCCCTGCCCGAGCAGGATCATCTAGAGGAGATCACATAGGAACGTGTCCAGATTGGTCTGGAGTGTCTCCAGAGAAGGAGACTCCACAGCCTCTCTGGGCAGCCTGGCCCAGTGATCTGTCACCCTCACAGGGAAACAGTTCCTCCTTATATTAAGATGGAGCTTCCTATGTTCCATTTCCTCTTGTTCTATCACTGGCCATCCCTGAGAAGAGCCTGGATCCAGCCTCCTGACACTCACCCTTTACATATTCATAAATGTTAATGAGGTCACCCCTCAGTCTCCTCTTCTCCAAGCTGAAGAGCCCCAGCTCAATGCGCTTGTTGGAGGTTTGGCTGCTGGGGATCCGGGGAACTGGGGTTGGGCCAGACGGGACAAGGCTGGTAGCTGGGTTGCTGCCCAGCAACCAGGGAAGGGAAGATCTCGGAGGAGTGAGAGTGTCAGGTGGGAGGGTCAGGCCTGGGGGTGCTCCATGTGAAGGCCATCACTCCCGACTCCGTGTGTGGCTGCGATAGTCCTGCTCGTGTCCGCCATCCGTGTGACTACGTGAGGCGTTGCGCAAGTGGTTGCAATGGGGTGTGCCTCTCCCCCACACCCCTGCCTTGGTGCTCAGGTGGTTCCCAGAGTGCTGCTTTCACCTCTGCAGCCCAAGAACATCTTTTAGTCCTCTTGGGCACCTGTCATGTGAGTTCAGCTTGCTGTTCTATGCATCCTCGGATGCACAGATTTATGCCAAGCTCTTAGCATGAGGAAATGTGTTAAACAGACCCTGAGACCTTCACACCACCACTGGCCTCGTTCCAGAATGAGAGACTAATTAGTCAGCAAGAATGCTTCAAAGGATTTCATCCAATCCTGTGATTCTGAGTGCCCATTGCAATAGAGAGGCGAATATTTCCTTTACTCTCTTGTTTCGGGTTCATTTCAGTTTGGTTCAGTTTCGGTGTATTTGGTATTTAACAATATTGTATTAAAACAACTTCTCCACATGCTCCTAGTTTACAACTGGATTGCTGTGATACTGTCAGGAGGAAACCACACGCCAGACCCTCCGCTGCCATGAATCAGCAACAATCCATGGACTTCAGCACTCATTATTCCAGCCAGGGATCTGGCCCACCCTTGCTGGAAAGGAAAACCCATTTCCTCACCCAAGTTACTGAAACATGGCATATCACCATGGGGATGTGTCTAACCCACCTTTGGTTTTGCTTTTCACCACTTGTGTCACTGTGTTTTCCACCACTCTTCACTTTGTTCTGGGGCAGGGAAACTTTTCTGTTGGAGACAGATTGTCACTTTAGAATCACAAGCCTTGGCACAGCTTAGCTTTGGGAGGATGGGTTTGATGTGGCACTGAATATGAAAAATGGGATTATCTTCTGCAAAATAAGGCTTCTGGCTGTAGAGGTTTTTGTTCTTCTATGCAACCTTCGTGCTACACCAGGCAGGGGGCTGGGTGGAGATGTTTCCTACTGTTTTCTGTTCTTTCTATGATGCTTGAAGAAGCCAAGGGTTGGTGTGTGATTGCACTCTTCAAGTCAGAGAGTGCCTGAAGAGCTGGGTACTCTTGAGACAAATTAGAGGATTTCAGGCTGGTTCTTGTGCAGCTTCTCTGCAAGAAATACCTTTCATGGGCTAAGTGAGACTCACTTTGTTGTTGTGAAAAAGCATCTGCTTTCCACAGCACAGTTGTATTTTTCTGTTGGCGCTGTCAAACTGCTCTGTTTGAAAGCCACAGATGGCAGCTGCACTATCCACTGCTCCCCTTCCTTATGAAGGGAGACCTGATGGCATGTGAGAGAGGGAGCCCAGCTCTGATTTCTGATCCAAACAGTCCTTGGAGCCGCCTTCCCATGGCAAAGGGAAGAAATCCCCTTTTTCACAGGTAACAGGGGAAATGATGATGTATGTTACACATTGGGTGTAACTGCCACCCCTAATTTACTGCAGTTGTAAGAAATTATTAACGCTCCTTTGTGGAATCAGGGAGCTGAAACAATGGTGGCCTCCACCCCAAGCACACGTCACTGCCCAAAACAAACCAGCCTGCATAGGTGTGGACAGGTTTCCTTGGCCAGTGGCTCTGGAGAGCCTGACAGGAAAGGCAGTGGAGGCAGCTGGGGAGAACCCCAGGCAGAGCAGCCGTCAGGGCTTTGTGGGATGACTGATGGGTGAAGGGGAGTGGAAACAGAAGCAAATAAACTGGGTCTGACATGGTGAGGAGAGATTTTGTACCTGCTTCCTACGTGAGCAGGATGTCTACAAAGAAATAACTGGCAGTGCTGCGGGGCAGAATCCACATGGAACCAACCCAAGGCTCTGGTTATCCACTTGTCTGAAAGAAAGTCACTAAAGAAAATGAAATGAGTTGGAGAGCAGAAGGCACTGGCAGGCAGACAGCCTGTTACCGGAATATATTTGTTGTAGAGCAGTAAATGGAGGAGCCTGATTCGCCTGGCCCCATGCAAACCCCACTAAGCATTTACAAACCAAGAAGTGATGACTGATGCAGAGCAGAGGGGCAGCAGCACGGAGAGTGAAGTGCTTTAAATCTCTCATTTGACTCCGTTCCAGGATGACACAGTCCACTCTAGATTAAAAATAACTGCAGAGAGGAGTAGAACACTTCTTTTCTCTCTCTCTCTCTCTCTTTATTTATTTTTTTTTTTTTAAATCAAGTTCCAGAATATCTTTTGGGAGCATCCCAGGTTTGAACTAGCCTACTCATATAGCTTTTATGCCAGGCTGTCACTGGAATTGTACCATCATGGCTGAAGTAATTCTCTGGTGACTTGCAGCTGTGACAAGGACCTTGGGCTGCCTTCCCCATTTTAACATCAAACCGTAGGGAAGACTTAGCAGCATCCTTGTTTTTACCCAGAGATGCTTTTCAACCAGAGGTCAGGGACAGTAGTGCCTGAGGGCCTTGGTTTGGAGCCAGCAGGTGTTACTGCTGCCTCTCAGTGTAGGGTTTTGGGAGGGCTGTTGGGAGCAGGGACTGGTGCTTGTTATGGCTTTCTGTCATTTCTTTCAGCTGCCTTTGTAGGTGTATCAGTAGAAACCCCTACTGGTCTGCTTCGTGAAGAAATACATCCTGTGTCATTGCTGCCCATGTGCAGGCTTTTGCTAGATTTGGCAAAGTGGAAGAGAACTCAAAGAAATTAATTTCCAGGGCTTCCCACCCCCCCTACCCCCTTTTTTGTTATTTCATTAATGGAAAAAAAGAAGCTAGGAAATGAAATCTAATTATTTCTTCACACCAAGTTGCAGCAAAAGCACAGATCTTGTTAGAGGAGACAAAGTCCTGAACGACAAGGACAGGGTCATTACTGTCAGTGCAGAGCTGCTCAATCCTGGGGAGCCTTGATATCAAAATCCATGGGATACCCAGTTACTGCATGGACACCTGGATAGGTTTGCTGCCTCCCTCATCTCCTGGTTGTTGGAATGGGACTGCAGTGGACTGCCTTGCTCTGCACAAGTAAACGTGATCTCCTGCAGAGTCATCAGCAATGGGTGCTGTGAACTGGTGTGATGGATGAACTCCCAGGAAGATGGAAGATCTCCCAGGTTCAGCAGGGAAAGTTGGCTGTGATGCCTCCTCAGTAAGGTTAGGAGGCACCTAGTAACTCCTTTCCCAGCAGTGCAGAGCTGGTAAAAACTAGAGTTGGTCCAGCCCTGTGGAAGTCATGGCCTAGACTTCCTGGGCTCCTCAGCCTCCTGGGCTGGCTCTGCATTTTGGTGGACAAACTCAAAATTAAAAGCAGGCAGGGCAGGAATTTCCCCTTTAAGGTATGGCAAATGAGGAAGAAGAGATTCAGCCAAATTTTGCCTTTGGCAATATATTATCTCCAAGTAATTCTTGTCAACTAAAATCATCAAGTTAAACTTAAAGTGGCTGCTCCAAAAGAGTTGGGGGTTTGTAACCCTCAGACATTTTATTCCCAGAATTATTGGGGGATTTGAATAGCCTCAACCATTTATTTTTTTTCCCAGTGAGTTTGCTCATTTCTGTAAAAGCAGATGAATTTCCCTGCTCCCTTCTGGCCAGGTGGGACCTGCAGTGCAGAGCCGAGGGCTGGGGGTGCCTCGCAGAAGGCCGCAGGCGGACGGGACGCGCTCTGCCAACTCTCCCAAGCACTCAGGCTGCTGCAAAACACAAAAAAAACCAACAAAAAAATCTTTTCTAGGGACTCAAGCTGGAGTAACCTAACGAATCCGTGTGTCTCTTGTTTTCCTCTGTTATCTCTGTGTGCTGCCTCCCTCCCCACCCTGTAGGGTGGCTGCGGCTGTTGCCGGTGCGTGAGCGAGGGAGTGTTCCACTTCGTCGGGAGCATTTGCTGGCCCTACCTGCTCCTGCTCTGCCTCGCAGGAAGCGTGACTCGATCCTGCTGCTTATCTCATGGGGGAGGAAAAACACGTCTTCACCCAGCAGGGAGGTAGGAGGGACCAGTTCTACGTAAAGATGATGCTTTTCAGCAGCGGGCAGGGCTTTGGGGGCTGGTGTCGGTCTCACCAGAGATGGGATCCTCTTGTGCTAGGCCTGCCCAGATAAAAGGAGATTGTTCTAAATCACAAAAAAAAATATGCTGACATGGTCAAGGGGGAAGGTGGGGAAAGCTGCAGAGGGTCACTGTCCCGCATCCTTTTGGCAGGCTGGTGGCACACGGGCCTGGCAAAGCCAGTTCAGTTTGCACCAAATGAGTTTCTCTCATCGTTGCAGCAGTCTCACCAGCACTCGGGGGATGCAGCCAGTGCAGGCAGCTGCCCTCATCGTTGCCACAGTGGGATTTTTGTCCTGTTTTCTGCCAGTTCAGTGTTCTGAATCGGCTCATGGAAGCATCTCCAGTGCCGCAAACATCTGCGTGTGGAGAAGAATGGAGTCACAACTGGTCCTTCTGATAGATGTTAGATTAAGCCAAACCACTCTGGTTGGTTTGCCCACTTCTCATTCCTCTCCTTCACAGGTGGGTCCCTGGGATCTCTGAACTTCTGCAGTTTGCAGCAGTCCTCCCTGGTGAGAGAAGAAGTAGAAGCCATGCTTCCCAGCACAATCCACGCAGCAGCGTTTGCGTGAGAAGCACGCAAGCAGGTGGGTAGCTCACAGCTGGAGGGGACTCTCGAGTGAGAGAGAGGAAAACAAGGAGTGTCTAGTATGTGTTTGCAAGGGCTTTTTGCAGAGGCTGCTCCTGCAGTGAAAATAGATGAAGGCTTAAAGTCAAGTCCCTCATGAGTTCATTCTCCATCATGAATGAGGAGTGGGCTTCAGCCTGGATCTTTTTTTAACCCAGTTTGTGCTCTCTCCATCCTGGGGATTAGATTGCAGCACCTTCTCAGCATAGTGCCTGCTCATGGAATACTGTGAGAGTGTGAATAACCACCAAAGATGTATTTGGAAATAGCCACTCTTGGTGTTCTGGGTTCGAGCTGCTAAACGAGTCACCAAGAGATGACCCGTGTTCTTTTAGCTGTAGGCACCCTTTGCTGAGTGAGCATGGGCAGCAAACGTATGGAGAAGCTGTTAGGAGTCCTTGTGGGGTCCAATGTGGTCACACAGAACCAGGGGCTTTGTGTTACATGTGAATGCAATGACTTGACTTTCTAATATTTGGCTGGCATTGGAAACCATCTTCCTTTGTCCCCTGTTTTCTTTCAGGAAGCCGACACGTCTTGTTGGTTCGGAGGGTTCTAGTGGCTGGAGAGGAATGTAGGCTTCTTGGTGCATAAGCTGTTCTGCTCTTTAGCAGTGTCCCTCTGCTGCATATGGGCAGGGGAGACCCTGTGTGGAGGGAATCAGAGTCACAAGGCTAAGGAGAGCCACGGGCATGGAAGAAAGCCTCTGAAACAGGATGGAGAGGCAGAAAGGCTGCTTTTTCTCCAGGGGTCTGTACACCACATGAAATGAGATGATCCTGCTGCCTTTTCTACAGCAGGTAATTGCATGTTTTGTGTGTGCTTTGCTTGCTCTTTGTGACCCAGAATGTTTTCTCTTCCCAGCCCTTAGCTCCTCCTTTGCTGTGAGTCTTTTGATTTGTTCCTTCTTGTTCCCTTCTGCTCTTTGTGCACGATGCACAGGCCAGAGGCGCCTGCTACCCCTCTGACATCTTCCCAGCATGACTGATGCTACAGGCTTTGACAAAGAAGCAGCTGCAACATGGGGCTCCCCAGCAGGTCTCCCATCCTGCTTCCGCTCTGCCTCCGTGCACACATCCGGAGGAGCCGGTCTGCTCGCAGCGCCATGGCTGCAGCTTCAGCCAGCCAGGACTCATCTGCACTTTGCCTCCTGTGACACTGAGTCATGGAAGGGAGGGAGGTCTTGATTCACTGTCTCATAGGAAATTCTCTGGCTCCAGGCTTCCTGGAGCATTTCCTCGCTTAGACACCAGTTCAGAAAAGCATCGGAATAGAGTTCCTTGAGCTGCTGCCTGCAGCTCACTGCCCTCCGCCCCGAAACGACAGACAGTGTCCTTGTGGCACTGGTGGTTGTTTCCTGAAGGAGCATCAAATGTATGAAGTGGAGCTGGTTGCTCTGATATCTCCTGTTCATGGCAAATACTATAAATACTTGTTAAACATCATGACTCTGGTGGTGGGCTGGGGTTTTTCCTTTTCAGTTCCTGCGAACTCTGTCATTTCAGTAGTGGGGAACTGCACGTGTGTGATGGAGAGAGGGGTCTTTTTTCCCCACTGCCAACAGAAAAACAACAGTTTAGGGAGAGAGGAAAACCTCCCATTGCTTCCATCAGTAATTGCAACTGCAGAACAAAGTGCCTGTCTTACATTTTTTCTACCATTTTGGAGAAGATTTTTCCACTTAGCCACCTTCTTGGAGGTGCAGGCCAGCTCTGCCTTGGCTGTGGTTCAGGGTTGTCTCTGATCTGGAAAACTGTCCTGGAACCATCCCTGGAATAGCCTTTCCTGTGAGATCTGTGCTTCCTGTGGCATTGACAATGCAGCCAGGTGGGATTTCCCCAGTGGTGAGGGGGCCATGGTGTGGCTGCAGGGTGGCTGAAGTCTTGGGCTCCTCCTGAGCAGAGGAGGCATCTGTGAAGACCCTGTTCTACTTAAAGAACTGAGGCTTTACACTTGAGGGTTTTACTTGCAGGTGTGGTTTTAAATCCTTCCTGGGTGGAAGGCAGCCTTTAGGTCTGTCAGTATGATGAAAGAAATTAGTGTTTGGAGGAAGCACTGTGCTGGGACCCCAGAGAACTATTTTAGGAAAACTATCACATGGGCCATCTGGCTGGGCAGTGTTGCTTCACCCCTTTATTCCTTCTTGAACCTGCTGTTGGTGCACCTATGGCAGGTAGTACAGCCTGATACAGTGGAAACCTGGTACAGTAGTAACCTAGTAGTACAGTGTGCTGACAGCATCACTCAGGCATTGGGTGCTCTGATGGTGGCTGCTGGATGCCTGTCTCGGACAAACAGGGAGAGGAAGGTTCTGATGGGTTTTTAAAGTTCCCTCTTTCCTGAGCAAAAAGCTGGAGCCCTGTAGCTCCAGTTGTGCAGAAATGAGTTGGGACCCAGTGCACCTATTGATTTTACATTGGTGCACCAAATGCCATTTGAAGGTAGAGTTCCCATGTCATTAAAGGTGATGCTGAATCCCTTAAAGCCTCTTTCTAAATCCCCGGTGCCTCCTGTCTCTGTTCCCGAGCTCTGCTGTGCTGCAAACCTCACTGTTACAGCACCTGCCAGGCGGAGAGGTGCAGCCTGCTGTTCAGATCACATTTACAGAGGGCTCACACCAGACTTAAGCCCATATTATGTTTGTTCCTCTGTGATGCTTATATTTGTCTTGTACTTTGTCTGGGAATTCGTATTGTGTGTCTTGGCCGGGCTCGGTCATATACATTTAATCCCAGCGTCTCTGCTCTCCCGGGGGCTTGCTAGGGAACAGCAAGTGAATGGGGTGTCTTGGAGAGAGGACTTGTGGGGAGCACTGACTGCCAGCCAGAAACCCATCCAGCTACCAAAGCAGCTGTTTCAGCCCGAAGAATTTGTAAGCAGAATTATGCTCTTAGCACCTCATCATGCAAGAGCTTGGGCAGGCAGGCGGGTTTTCCATCCTGGTAGGCTGGGAAACGGGGGTGCTTATTTAGGTAAGTTGTTGAATACTGCTTGGTGGTGGCATGGCTGAGAGGGCTGCACGCTGGTGAGGGGGGGAGAAAAGGTCTGGAGGCATCAGGAAAAGGGGAATACTTGGGCCAAGTCAGTATTAGATGTTAGGAGTCAGGTTTCAGCCTTTTTCCTGCGCCTGCTAATTCCAAGCCCCAGCTAGAGCAGTTCTGCTAACTAACTTTTGCAGCTGGACCTGACAGAAGTTTTCCTAGGCTGAGACACAGAGCCTACCTGGAGGACTGGCTTTGTCCTGGCTCTGGGGATGGGGGAAGGTCCCAGTCCTGTCTGGAACCTTTTCTACCTTGACAAGTATCTGGAGTTACAAAGGGAGTGTATTTTGAGAAAGACTGTTTGGAACAGGACAGAAGAGAGACTTGCTCCATTTTTCTGACATACAGTCCCATTGTCAGTCCTCTCATGGAAAGAAACCCTCCAGATCTCCACAACAGACGTAAGGAAAGCAGATTTGCTTGATCTAACACTGCAGTTAAATGTTGTGGGCTGGTTCTCCTTTGCTCCTCATTTCCACCCCCTGGCCCGGAGTGGGGAAATTCCTAATCTCAACACCTAGACATGCCCTCTTTGACAAGCCTCATCTTGCCAACATGGCTTGTGTTGAGGCTGTGATGGAGAACAAAGCCTGGCAGCTGTTTCTCTAAGACTGTACCAGTCCTTTGTCTGTGTCCCAGGGCCTGCCATGGAGCTGCTGCTTCAGGGTGCTGGCCAGGACCTGCAGGAGCCTTCTGGGCAGGTCCTGGCCAGGGCTGTCTGCCCTTCCCTGCCCCAGGCACCCATGGAAGAAGCAACTGAGCCATGTGGAAAGCGGTTCTGACACTTCAGTTTACAGCCCAGCGTGTTAAGATAATGCCAAATGGTGCTACTTGGCTGCACCCCCATGGGGTGTTACTGTGTGGGGTGACAGCCTGTTCATGCTGCTGCTGTCACAAATGTGGTTTCCTACCCTGCTGGCGAGGGGCAGAGCTCTCCTGCAGAGAGACGATGGTGTTCTGGGCTCGACTGCCCCTCCGCGCCCTCGCAAGGCCCACGGACTGAAACTCACATGGGCAAAATTCTCAATGTACAATTTGGTCCCAGCTGCCTTTGTTGTGCCTGTGTCATGGCACAAGAGACCTTTCAGCTGGAGAGGTCACTCACTGTTCAGGCTTGGCCCAGGTCCTTTGGTAAGAGTAAATCTGCCTTTGTTCCTCAAAGGCAGCAGTAAGTAGTTCAGGGTCACGGATGGCAGCACAACCGTGTGGTGTGGAGCTGCTGGGGGTGTCCTCATCCCTGCCAACATATGTCTCCCCTTGGGGAGTGGCTACAAAATTGATTCTCTCCAACTTTGATGGCACTTGTGTTCTTTTATTGCCCTTCCTTTTTATATTAATAACTTACTAATGATGGCAGTAATTCAGGAGTGATGTTACAAGCAGTCTACTGGCTGACTACTCCAGGCCATTGTTTCGGAAGGCTCCAGAAACAAGGTGCTTGGGGGGAGTCTGGCTTGTCCTGAGCTGAGGCTTTATTGCTGTGAGCAAGCCTTAACTGCAAAGCAAATGTCACTTCTGATGGTCCGAATTCTATGGCATCTGTGGGCACGCAGCAGGACGTGGGACCCTGCTGTTCCCAGCACAAGCTGCTGGGAATCACTTGCTGGGTCAGCCTCGGTGCAGGGGTGAACTTCACTTGGTGTCTGTGCATGGCTGAGAACCAGAGGGAAGTGTAATGTGAGCCAGCAGCTAGGAATTAAAGTTAGATAGATGTAAGCTAGAAATAAGGTACATGGCTTTACCAAGGACCAGTTAACCCTTGGCACCAACTACCAAGGGATGGAGTGGTGGTTCCACCACTTGAAGCATCCAAGGAAACTGCTATCTCAGCCAGATGGAATCTGGGACATCAGGTGAAATTCGAGAACAGTTTTATGCAGGAGACCAGTACAAAGATTCCTGCTGCCCTCTTAAAATTTAGTAACCTAAAAAGAATCATTTTGAAGGCACTCTGCACTCTTTGGGCCAGATACTGCTGTTCTGTGACCATTCCTTTTCCCCCTCCTTGGTGCTGTTGCCCAACACGTTGCTCTGAGCTGGTGGATGTAACAGGAATCAGCTGTGAGCTCTGCTCACTGATGCCACCATACACCGGTGTCATGTGGAGTGGCGGTTTGTACACAGATGTGCAGCAGGGCCTGGTCTGTGGAGAGGCTTCACACTGAGCTCAGGGCTTGCTGAGCATGTCTTTTGGTGGCACTATGGTCGTAGAATCACATCAGATCATGGAATGGTTCAGGTTGGAAGGGACCCTAAAGATCATCAAGCTCCAACTCCCTGCCATGGGCAGGGACACCTTCACCAGACCAGGCTGCTCAGGGCCCCGTCCAACCCAGCCTTGAACACCTCCAGAAGCTTCTCCTTCCACTCCTGCTCCTTTTGTGCTTTCTTCTATGATTTTTTTTTTCAATAAAGTTTACAACACCATTGTATGTTGAATGTGATTTCCTTCCAGCTGCAAAGGCTTTCACTGGGTGGGAGAGAGTGGTCATGGCCAGAAATTGACCAGGACCTCAGCCAAGGGCAGTAGGATCACTGCTGTGCTCCCTGCCTAGGCTGTGCCTCTGCAAGGGACACCGGTGTCTCTGGAGGGGGTTGGGCAGACAGCAATCTAGGGATGGAAGGTCCTAGTACTTTCTTGTTTCAGCCTGAGATCTGGGAAGTTAGTGGGTTTGAATCCTTGTGGTCCTCAAATGGCTTTAGGCTGTGAAAGGAAGTTCTGGCCTCCTGAAAACGCCCGGTGCCACAAGCCAGTCTTACTGTGAAGGGCCGTGTTAAAAATGGTTTCCTAATTGAGTGTTTGTCTGCTGGATCCTTACTAAGTGTGAGAAAACATTAAAAATTACTCTAAACACTCATTTGTAGGATCTTTTTAATTTAATTTTGTGTGTCTCTAATCCTATTACCTATACTGGGTTTAGTAAATAAAAAATCCTCCAACTGTTTCCTTTGGCTTGTTGAACTCAAGGGTGGCATCAGTGTTGTAATCTAGTGCCAGAGCATCACGGAGGCGCTGTGAACGTGTTGATCCTCTCAACAACCAGTGAACCACTCCAGTCTGACTCTGTGTGTGTGTGTGTGTGTGTGTGTTAAAATATGTCTCCACTTAACTGCATATGGAAGTACTAGAGGTATCTTCCCTTCCTTCACATCAGCCAAGGAACCTCTCTGCTCTGCCCTGAAGGAGTGAGGTCCCCGAAGTCTGTGGATTGCTGGTCAGGTTGTGATGAGTGCCTCTGGTAAGCTGCATCCACCTCTTCTCCACCCAGACATCACCCTGCCTTCTCCTCCCCACTCTCCCAAATGTCTTCCATGTGAAAACAAAGTAACAACTGCAAGGTTGTCAGACTTTCAGGTTCCTAGGTGCTGCTTATGTATGCTGCTGAGCTGAGCAATGGTGTTTGAGAAGTGCTGAGGATCTCTGAGCTCAACACACCAGACTGTGAGGTCAGCTAGCCCTGTGACACCCTGTGTTGGAGGTCAAAGGTTTGAGTAATCAGATGAGGAAGTTACAGCCCCATGTCTGAGTCATGGTCCTTCATTTTGCTCTTCTGAGAAAGGGATCCTGGTGCTTTTAGAGGAGTGTTAGTTTTGCTTTCAAAGTGTTCCCTTTGATTTCAAAGGAAGGAAAAGTGATGGTGGAAGAGGAATTTTTGTGGAAGCCCAAGTCAAATTCACAAAAGAGAGCTAACCCAGAGGTGGGGAGTATGGTACCTTCCCACCCCAGCAGTCAAATTGGATCCCATATTGGAAAGTGACCTCTGGCTCCCATCCTGTTGTGGGTGAGTGAGTCCACACATGGAACCTTCCACGTAAGGAGCAATGAGATATTTCCACGCAGGGAATGGGATGCTTCAGCCTGGAAAGGGATGATCTGGGGGGGAAAGTGATGGAGAACTACAAAACCTGGAGTGACACGAAGGGAGTGAATGGGGACTGACAGTTCTAGCTTTCCCCATGCAAGAACTGATGGGGGCAGTGGGGTCAGATTTCAAACAGATACAAGGAGGAGGGTCTGGATACAGCAGGTAATAGACCTGGAGAATGTTTTGTGAAGGGCTGTTGTGGGGTGCAAAGTACATACTTCTGCTCAAAGGAAGACAGTAGTGTTTGGAGCACAATTTGTTTGGGATTACTAAACAAACGAGCCATCTAAGGCCAAAAATATGTCTCTTCAGCTGCAAATAATTGAAGGCTAAGTAAGTAATCTGGGTTTGGGGAGGGAAGGACCATATATTTCTGGATGGCTCTTACTCTTTCCTAGCTGTCAACTCGTAGTCTTTGTCAGAGACAGTAGTGGGTTAGGTGGCTGCTTGATGTGGGTCATTAGCCATATGGATAATTAGGAGTTCTGAGAGAGCTGAGTCTGGAAACAATATTGTTAAGGGTTTTTTTGACCCCCAAAAGAAGCATCAGCCCAACTAAAGCTTTCCAGGATGGATGATCTTCTTAGAAATGGTTTCCAGGCTATTTCTAAATTGTCTGCAGTCTCAGTGGTTATTTCCTTAATGCCTTCCCTGACCACAAAAGCAATAAACGAGGACTCAGCTGGCGCAGAGAAGGATCCCCTGAGGTATGAAGACTTCTGAGGAGGAGTAAGGCTGCTGTGCACAAGAGGGGACAGAAGAGAAAGGGGAGGTCTGAGTGAAGGTGCTACAGTGGGATGTTTTGCAAGCTGCATTTTCTTGGAGAGTTTCACCTAATTACAAACTGATAGGTGTCTGGGGAGCTGGACAAGGGCCCACACAAGCTGGGCTGGATCAGGCACGGGTAGTGAAAGGGAGCTCTGAGCTGGAAGGTGTGGGCATGTGTCATTGCTCCATTTGCTTTTGAGCACAACTGACCCAAAGGAGTGACGCTGGCCGTTGGTTTTGTCTGAAAGGGAAGCCAGACTCTCTCTTCCCAGGGATTGGCATCAGTAGATCTGACAGCTCCTCAGAGGGGTTTTTGAGGGACTGTTTAATGCCATGTCAACATGGACTTTGTGTCAAGGAAACACGTATTCCCCGATCTGTTCTTCTGAAAGCAAAACTGCAGGACTTTTTCCTTTATTTTTCACTTTAAGAAGACTAACTTAACAAATTTTGTACCTGGCAGAGCCGGCATTTCCCTGTGTGATGGCTGGAGTGTGCTTCTGCAGCCAGTTCTGCGTCTGCAGGGAATCAGGGAGCAGGTGACTTCAACTTAACCTTCCCTCTCAGCTCGAAGAACCAGCCAAGGCAATACAAAAGGGACATTCTGGGAGACTTGTGCAGCTGCACAGCCCTTATACTGGCCCCAAGATCTGTTTATCTTTTGTCTTCAAGGAAGTGTTGGAGTTAGGGGAAGCTCCCCCAAATGGGATGGCTTAAAAGACTGCATCCTCTGCTGGGAAGTGCACATGCTTCTTTCTTTATAAGCTATTTGATATATTTTTCCTCTCTGTCTCTCTCTCCCCCGCCTCCCTGGCAGCAGGACCTCTGGCTGTTGTATGCTTTTCATTAAATCTTTCTGAATGTAAGCTTGTCTGTTCTGACACAGGGTCGGGAGTGCCATGGCAGGGATAAAACTCAGGCACAGAGTGGAAAGTGCTTTCTGGCTCTGATTATGAGACGTCACCAGCGATTGCAGAGTGTGCTCTTGGTTGAGGTATGAAGACTGAGCCAAATATCACCTGGAAAGGAGTATTCCATGGTGCTCCTCAAACACTGAACTGCTCCTGAAATGAGTG
Source organism: Heliornis fulica (assembly GCA_013399135.1). Taxonomy (NCBI): domain Eukaryota; kingdom Metazoa; phylum Chordata; class Aves; order Gruiformes; family Heliornithidae; genus Heliornis; species Heliornis fulica. Next base: position 462,304 of record VXBZ01008625.1, read on the forward strand.
TGTGTGTGAGAGTTGTCATCCGATTTCCAGCCGTTCTAATGCTACTGTCACTTTTATCCCACATCTTCTGCTTTTGCAGTATCCCTTGAAGGAGGTTATTGAGCTTCCCTTGCTGATATGAACAACTGCCACTGTTGTGCTGTTTGGTTTAGGTTGTTTGTCTCTAATGAAGCCCACGCTTAGCGACGAACTCAAATAACCAACTGCTTACTCAGCTTTGCTGCTGTTATCCGAGGGTAAAAGCACCTCCTGCATCTTTGGAGCTGTCCGGAGGATCTGGGAGATTCCCCACTCCTTTGCTCTGCCCCCTGGCACATCAACATGTGGGGAGGAACAGCAGTTCCTGGTTACTGCTGTCTTCTGATGCCTCAGCCCCAGGCTGCTCTGCAACATGCGATATCTTCTTTCAGAGAGGGGCGACAAGGAGCCTTCATGCTTGTTGTAATGACTGTGGAGTTCACACCTAAGGGGACAGTGACAAAATCCATTGGTGACCTCTGGGCTAGTGCAGAGAGGCAGAGGAACAACTCAGAGTTACCTGGTGTGAGCACTGGTACTCAGATGGTGTCTGTGGGCAGAAGTGTCGGGGCTCTGAGTGTACCTAACAGGACTTAATTCTTCTGCCATGGGGCCTCCACCCACTCCCCTGCCAGGGGCCCCATTTAGGCTCAGTCCAAGACTTTCAGTTGCTCCCTGAGCTATGGATAGGTGTACCTGTCTCCCAGTTTGTATAGTCATGCCTGGCCATGGACCTCAGACTGGGACCATGACCCATGGAATGACCTTCTGATTTGATGTTGGATCTGCCTGGTGACCACTGGACTGTGTCCGACCCTGGTTACCGTCATTGGAGCAGACTCTGACCGGCAGTTTGAATTCCTGGCTTGACCTACCTTATCACCACAAATGATCTGGACTCTTGGTTGGCCCTGGCTGCCATGCCCAGGCTTGGCTGCTGGTCCCACTTGTGTCCTGTGGGATGGGACCCCAGCTGGAGAGGCCTGCACTGCTGGCTGAATTATCTTCCTCAACTGCTCATCCTGTTGGCAACTGCTTTCCCTTGCTGCTCCCTGACCCTTGAGAGGTCTCTGTGGAGGGCTGATCCTTTGAAAAGACTCATCTTGGTGTGAAACACTTCCTCAACTAGTAGTACAGCAAAACTGTACTACATGTGGCTTTGGGGAAATCCTGTCTGGCCATTGGGGAAGGTAGCATCAAAGCTTTGCCTTCCCTCGAATCTCCACTGTGGTAAATAGGTTCTCAGCAGCTCATTAGTTACATAATTAATTAGCAGTCCAGCTGGGGGATGTGATGTAGTTCTTAACCCACTGGGCTGGCCAGGCAAGAGCTGCTTTCCAGAGTCAAGAAAGGCTGTTTGGGGATTTGGGGGGGTTGTTTCTTGTTTGCTTGTTACACTGCTGCTGCTTCTAGTGTTTTCTGCTGGGATCAGCATATGCCCTGTACCGTGGGGCTTGCAGCCTCCCAGGACAAGAAGAGAAACCACTCTTGCAGAATCCTTGCTAAACAGGTTCCCTGAGAAAAATGAGAAACTCATGATTGCTCTCTCCTTGGAAGCAAGATCCTGACAGATGCATTTACAGAGAAGAAACAATAACAATCAACAACAGACAGGAGGAAATGGCTCCCCCGAGAACAGGAGCCAAACTAAGGCAAGACCAACGCTCGGGTTAGATAAGTTTTATGAGAAGGAGGGAGAAAATGCCAAGAAAGTGGGGTGGTTAGGGAGGGACGGAGCAGGGAGTAGCCCCTGGGGAGGGGATGCTCCGTGGCAAGAGGCCACCTGTGAAGCAGAGCTTCCTCACTGCCAAGACTGTGCTGTGCACTTAACAGCCACAGCATTGTCCCACGGGAGACCATGCCCAAGGAGGTGCTCTCTGCTCGAGGCAGGGCAGTGTTCCCCATGACACCTGTGTGTCTCCCTCTGGGCAGGTAAATACACAGAGGCGAGTGTGTGGCAGCTTCTGCAGCTTTTGCTGTCTTAGAGGATGGAGACAGCTGTACAGAAGGGACCAGCACCCCCCAGATAGGCCTGCATGGGGCTTGCAGTGCAGAACCCCTCTTCTCTTTTGTGATGTGTGCTCATAATCCACCACTGGATTAATAAATCCCTCCTGTTTCCCTCTTCTCTTGCTAAATTTGTCTCAAGCTGGTGGCAAATAAAGTGTATTTATTTCTCCCTTTCTGTGAGGGTCCTTTTCAAAGTAATAATTCACACCATGTTCCTCTGAAGCTTTTCTGATTATTGTGGAGACACATCAAGGCTGAAGAATCTTATTGTTGCAGAAAATGGAGACAATTGTGTTTTTTTCACTCCAAGTCACAGAGAGTGCTGTTGTGCTGCTTGAGATTTGGGACTGGGTTAAACTGGAGGTCTGGAACTGCAGAGATGTGAACAACTTGAATCAAAGCTGAAGAGAATTTTACTGTGATCCCTTGTGAAACATAATTAACTTATGCAGATAGTGGGTGTTGCATGAGTCTTAATTAGTGTGAAACCAGAGTGTGTTCCTGCTCTTAACGTAGTTTTCTTTCTTTGTTGCACTTTACTGAAATAGCTTTGTACAATGCTACTGGTTACAGTATTGCTCTGGCCTTCCCCTTCTCTGGCATTTCAAGACAGGCAGGTGTAATGTGTCTACAGTGTACAGTTATCTGTTGTCTTCTGCTAAGGGCAACTGAACAGATTGTCCAGAGAGATTGTGGAGAAGCTCAAAACCTGTCTGGAACAGGCCCGAGCAACCACCTGTAGGTACCCTTGCTTTGAGCGGGGAGGTTTCCTAGAGGATTTCCTAGAGGTCTGCAGGGGAAGTGTGGTGAGGAGAGGCTGGAGGCCCTGGGGTTGTTCAGCCTGGAGAAGAGGAGGCTGAGGGGAGACCCCATGGAGGTCTGTGGCTTCCTGACAAGGGGCAGCGAAGGGGCAGGCGCCGATCTCCTCTCTGTGGGGACCAGGGACAGAACCCGAGGACCACAGTGCTGGTCAAGGGATGTCCAATACAAAAGTAGCACTTCCCACATCAGACCAGCTGGGAGTATAAGATTTGCCATTAACCCTTCTCATCCGAATCCAGTCTTTTACACAAACCAGACAAAGTGTCTGAGGGAAAGCCACCTTCTCCCACAGAACCTCTGGTGAGGTGGGAGGAAGGATTATGTGGGAACCCCTCCTAGATGCTGCAGGTGATGGGTAATTTGAGGTTACCATTACTCCAGATCAACACATGTAAAAACTAGCTCTTCGCTGGAGCTAGCAGCGCTACCTGTCTCATTGAGAGACCCAGTATAGGAGAGTTCAGGAGCTAATACTCTCAGTCAGTCTGGAAGCAAATCACATCCATCTTGGGTGGAATGATCTGCAAACCAGTGTGCAGGTAAATGTGGCAAATCAGCACTATGCAAGGAAATGTACCCTGGAGACACATTTGTCTCATGATAATATTTACAACTCCTGAGTGATAATCCACATCTTCCTCAAAATAGAAGAGAGAGGAAGCGAGAGATTGTTACTGCAGTCAGCTCTCTCCCAAGAAGCACTGAGCTGATTCATGAGGTTCAGAGGGAACCACTTCCCTACCCGTATGGTGAAGAGGAACAGGGGGGAATGGGTTCAACTAATGCACTTCAGAGCGGAGCTTCCTCAAAAGGCCAGCACCTGCTACAGTGGCTCAGGACCAGCAGAGCAGAACATCACATCTGGTTGAAGGGAAATGCTTATTTTTGATCTCTATAAGCAAGTAACGAGGGACATCTACACGCAGGAGCTCTGCCTACATGGTGGCACATCCCATTAGAGGTGACACGAAGCTTAGGGTTCGCCCTGACCTGGTCGTACACATGTTAACAAACACAAGGACCCATCTTTTCTCCCTATGGACAGTTCAGGCTGTAAGAACAAACCTAGAGGATATCTGCAGTGCTGGAATACCTGGAAATACTTTCCCAACACCAGGTCAGCTCCAGAGCAATCCCCACAGTAGAAACCCAAAATCAGATAAGCTTAGGGATAGTTTTAAGATCTTATTAATAACTAGATCAGGGTTGTGTTATTTTACATTTTACTTAGGCAGAATAGTGGCAGTAATAATATAGACAAAAATTAAGATCTCCAAAGGAAGAAATAGCTTAATAAATCACAGAATTCCAGAATCTCCTGAGCTGGAAGGGACCCATAAGGCCCACAGAGTCCAACTCCTGGCTCCACACAGCCCAGCCCAGTCAGAGCAGGGCACTGAGCGCATCGTCCAGATGCTTCCTGACCTCAGCCCAGCTGGGTGCTGGGACCACTGCCCTGGGGAGCCTGTCCCAGTGCCCGACCCCCTCTCAGGACAGAACCTCTTCCTGACACCCAGCCTGACCTTCCCCTGGCACAGCTTCATACTGCGTAGCAACCGTCTCTTCTCCTGGTTTTGTGTGAACCTCAGCAAGCTCTTCTGTCTCCTTTCTTGTCTCCATCTCCAAGATGGCCGGGGACAGTTACCCTTTGCAGCTCCTCTTTAAAGGAAGTTGTCACCACTGATTGAGGATTGCTCTGAGTGATTCAGGTGAGGACAGCAACTGCATTTCTGAATGCTGTGAAAAGCTGGAGGATTAAAAGAGAGGTGAATAAGGAAAAGTGATGCTACACCCCTACGAGTGACCACAAAGATACAGCAGATGTTGCAACATCTGTCGCTGAGGAGTGACAATCAGGCTCTTCCATAGCGCGCCCCGGGGAAGCTTGTTCTCTACCTGGAGGGTGCATCTGGAGGAATTATTCCCATCTCTGAACTGAATGGATAGAGCCTTCCTTCCAGGACCAGTGGCTGGATCTCCTTGCTGTCTGTACCACAGAGCTTGCCAGGTGCCTTCCAGGACCCTGCGCTGCAGAGGAGTGAGCAGCACTCACACGGCCTATCTGGCTTCAGCCCAGAGGCTGGTGGCTGGCTCCCTCAGAGCGCTGGTAGGAATAGGCTGGGAGGGAAATACCTTGGACTATGGGAAGAAAGAGTCAGGAGTAATGTTAGGACTGGTAATAGGAATGAAAATTTAGTCTTCACTGTGCTGTGATATGAACTCTGGGTTGAAAATCTGCTGCTCCTCAGAAATTGAATGGCTGGTTGACCTCTCTTCTTATCTTTGAGATAAGCTGGCAGCTTTTCCACTGACCTTCTCACAGCTTCTTCAGACAGCTGGATCAGCTTGTCTTCTGCTGGAGTGACCTTTTATTTATCAGCTCATTATCAAAGGATTTACTGAAAGCTTATGCCAGAGGCTGAAGGGTCAATATCCAGAAACATCTGTGCTTCTTCCATTGTCCCTAGGAGGTGAATCCTATGTAGTGCTTGGCCCTTGAGCATGTGAGAGACCAGCGCGTCTCATCGGTGAACCCAAGGCAAGTGGAGTGTGTAAATGGCTCTCTGACATCACTTGGTGGACCCTGAGTAGGAGCTGTTTGTTTGCTCATGGCTCCCAGCTCTTCAGCAATCCAAACCCTCTAGTAAACCTAAAGCTCAATATTACTAGATAGAGGTTGGAAATACAGGTAGGGGAGAGGCAGTGAGAAGAACTTGCTTACTGTCTACTCAACTCTTTTATCTCTTCTCTGAGAAATTGAGAAAAAACATGAACTCCTGAGCCTTTCGAGGTGATTTCTGAAGCTCTTGCTTAGTTATGCAGAAAGGACCTGTGGGGTGAATTAATTCAGAAACAGTCCTCACAAAATGGAATATGCGATGTCAGACATACAGCAAACGCAACTGAACAGCCCAGGTGTTTGCAGGAGAGGAGGAGCTGTGGCTTGTTATCTAAAAAAGGGCAAATATTGGCTAAGGGCTGCTGCTTTAAGATGTTCATCCTCAACCAGAAGCAGACATGTGATCAGAAAATTATATTTGTTTCTGTCTCCCTCATCAGTCATCTAATGAAAAATAATTACAATGGATTGATCCTCTTGAATGTTTTGAACTTATCACCCCAAAGCCAAACCCCATCAGGCACACTGCTGCTTCTTTCTCCCTGTGAAAAGGTCACATCTGAGTAGTTAGTCCTTCAGAAACAGTCCATGGCACCCCAGCCAGGGTCTCCTCCTGTGCAGGACAGCCTCATTAATATGAAAAACTTTATGTATTTTTGGATGCTGATCAAAATCTCCAGTTGATACCTCAGGGTGTACTGATGGGTAAGAGGTTGTGAAGGAAGGTATGACTCATTATGAATCTGACAATTCAGGTGGTGTAAAGAATTGTATTTTTTAAAATCTCTGAATTTTGCAGAAATCTGCAAAATCTTACCTAGCTTTTTTTTTTCTTTTCCTGAGAAAGCTGATCTTCTATAAAAATAGAAACTTTTTCATAGGAATTTCTTTCTCTGGTTCCAAGGAACCAGAGAAAGGACTGGCAGGATCCTGTGTTGCAGAACAAGATGTAGTACTAGAATTATTCTCTATTTCCCTCTGTCCCACAAGAAATTTAGTTCTGCAGAAAGGCTGAGCAGACTATTGAAACGCTCCCCTTTGGCACTGTGTAAGTACACAGGAGCTACTGAAATGGAAATCAAGTTCCCAAGGAGGAATCACCCATGTGGGAAAGAGAGAGTTCTTGACTGATTATTTTTTCCTTAAGCAAGGAAGAGAAAAATGGGCTGAAGTGTAAGTGGACGGTGAGACGGGCAAAATGTCTCGAGGATCACATGTGGTGCTTTTGGTGGAGGAGAGGCACCCTCTGCTTTTTAGCAGCCTGTATTTTCCCAAGGAAACACCATTGTGGGGGCATAGGAAACAGGATAAAAAAGCTACAGATAGGGATGGTGAGACTTATCATTGGCAAGAAACCATGTTTCTGAGGGTTTAGGGGGAAAGAACATTGTCTGGTTAGCGTGAAAGAGCAAAGCAGTCTTATCTATGCACCAGCCTTTGAAATAAAATTAATAATTAATTTTATTAATAATAAGTAATAATGTCATATTAAATTCCCCCCCCCGGTATTCTATTTTAGTGCAATTGTTTTGCATCAAGAGTTTTGGGAAGTAAGATGTTGTGGGGTTCTTCTCTTCAAGCTGCACTGCCTGTTTGGATGTTTGCCCCACATGGATCAAAATTGAGAGCAGGGAGACTAAATGTTTTTTGTCCATCATCATGTAGCAATTTGTTGTGCCTCTGAAAACAACCAGAGAGGCCTTTGTCCCTTTCCAAACCCCTGGTCTCTCAAGATCTCTGGTGGTTTGGAATGCAAACTGTTTGGGTCAGGGATATTTTCCCCTGTAGCTTTTATCAGAGTGGCTTTACTTCCTTATATTGCTTTTTATCTTGCTTTTTTTTTCCTCTGTTCTGACATCCTCTTGAGCCCTCAGAAGCACCTGAGAGCCCTGTTTCTCTAACCAGTCCCCAGATAAACCAGCCTAGGACTGTGCATCCAGGGAAATTGTCATTACTTGATCCTGGCTGTGGTGTAACTGTCTCTGCCAAAGAGACACTTGCTCTGAGAACCAAATATATATTCACCTTTGAAGGCCAAGCAGCTCTGTCAGAATTCCTTAGAAACACGAGTGCATGTGGTCTGGGGTGGCTTTTTGCTGTTTCTTACTCCATGATATTTTTGTTGCAATGTCTACTGGTCAGATTGAAAATTACAGCTGACTGAAAATCACAGCAGACTGCCTGGCCCGAAGGCTGTGAAAGAGCTTGAAATCGATGAATGTACCCCAAATAACCCAAAAGCATTGTTGAGTGCATCGCGGATGCTGACACTCAGAGCTAGTTGTACAGTTGAATTAGGTTAAAAGAGTTTCAGGGGAATCTTTAAGTGCAGCTCCTGTGAGCTGGGGACGGTGGTTCTGGAAACACCACCCGGGGCTGCAGAGCTGCTTCTCTGGCCCTGGATCATCTGGGGTTAAAGGAGATTTTTTTTTTTTTCCTCCTGAGATTCAAGTAGGGGGTGGGGGAAACCATCAGGACTTGTAAAACTCGGTTCCCAAAAGGTGTTTTGCCAAGCCTTGGTGCACTCGTGTGCTGGGGGATGGTGAGGCTGCACAGGGCCCGGCCGGCGGGCCCTCGGGTAGGGGGATGAGAGGCCTGGGGGCCTCTGCAAGACAAAAGGCAGCACGGGAATGCGGGAGGGCACCTGGAAGCGCTCTCCTGGGGTGCCCAGCGCTTGGACGCTGCCGGGGGAGCAGGGGGTGCTGCTGGCCTCGGACAGTGTCTTCTGGGGAAAATTCCTTCGTGGCCTGAAGTTTGGCACCCGGAGACACGCGAGACACTCCTCAGTCAGCCTTTGAAGGGGGAGAGGAAACCAGGTAGGAGCGAGCTGCGGGCAATTTGAATTGCTTTAATTATTCAATTAACTTTGCACCAGTGTGGGTGAGGAGAAGATGGGGAGTTCCGATAGGGTTATTGTTAGGGAATCCTCAGGACTTTCAGATGGTGCCTGATAAAGGGCTGTACTGAGATGGAGACCAGAGTCACTGCTGGAGCCGCTGCCTTCAGTGCCGGGTTTGGGCCATGCGGCAGCCTGGGCAAGAGGTCCTGGCTCCTGGGCAGGCCTGCCCGGGCTCTCTGCTTGCCGGGCTCTCTGCTTGCCGGGCGCTGTGGCCGCTTTAAAGCGCTTTACTCCCCAGTTGAGTGTGGTCGAGCTGGGTTTCCTTTTGGGCTGCACCTGGGGAGAAGCAGCAAACCGTGGCGTGGGAGCTGTGAGCCCCAGCACCGGCTGTGCCTGGTCCTTCCAGCCCAGAAGCTGGGAGGATGGGCACCAGCAGCGCCCAGCCACGGGTGAGCTGCTCTGGGGAAGCTTGGGCAGATGCCTTTGCCTCTTGCAGTGCTGGGGTGGCCTGCCAGCGTTTGGCTGTGGCCAGCAAGGCCAGGAGCAGGCTGCGGTGGTGGTGGAGGTCAGGCCTCCCACCCAACCCCCTGCCCTGAGTGGTGTTGGGACCCTCAACCCAGGTACCTGTGGGCAGGCTTGGCTGTGCTGGGGCTGTCTGCCTTTCCCTTTGTCTCTGATCCTTGCAGAGCCACGCTTGCAGTGCTGCCCAGCATGATGCCTGGACCAGGGTGGCCTGTGGTGGGATGTGGTCACCAGTGTCTGGGGCAGGAGGCTGAGCTTTGCTGCTTGAGTAGGTTTGCAGTTGCTTTGTGAGGGTGAGGAGGTGGGAGGAGGCAGAAGGTGCTGTGCTCCTCAGCTGTGCGGGAGGTGTGCACTAGTGCATGTGGCTCTGAAGGGTCAGGCTCAGGCTGTGCTGGAAGGCATCTGCCGGTGGAGGGGAGTTTTACCGTGCCCTCAGCTGTGGGGTGTGTGGGGCTGTGCTGGAAGGAGCATTGCCAGGAGGGCTTCTGGCTTAAAGCTGGCTGGGAGGAAACTCTGAGCTGGGACTTGGTGGCTACTGGTTACCTCGGGTGTACTTGGGCAAGAGCTCTGCCTGCCGGTCCAGTTCTCAGCCCTTCCCCAGATGCATCTCCATCTCCTGGTGCTTGGGCTTCCTGCCCTGGTTGTTCAGGTGGTAGTGCTGTTGTTGCCAGCTTTCTGTTCCTGAGTGCTTCCCCCAGTTAGCAGAAAGTTACAGCTCCTCTGGATGTGTTTTTTTTTGAGGTGTCTCAGGGAGTTCTGCCACGCTTTCAGGCTTGAAGAGAGGGGTGTTGGGCATCGGGTGTTGCAGGCTGCCTGGAAGCAGGGGGGCAGTGCAAGCCCCTGCTCGGACACATCACCAGTACCCTCATCAGTTCTGGGTCCCTCTCTACAAGAAGGACATTGAGGTCCTGGAGTGGCCCAGAGATGGGCAACCAGGCTGGGGAAGGGTCTGGAGAACAAACCTGCTGAGGAGTGGCTGAGGGAGCTCGGGGGGGGGGGGTGGGCGGACGAGCGCTGGGG
>VXBZ01008625.1:472168-490453 GCA_013399135.1 Heliornis fulica
GGGGGGGGAGGCTGGAGAGAGGTGGGTGATGGTCTCTTCTGCCCAGGGACAGGGGACAGGACAAGGGGAATGGCCTCAAGCTGCACCCGGGCAGGTTCAAATGAGATGTCAGAAGAAATTCTTCCCCCAAAGAACTGTTGAGGTGTGGAACAGACTGCCCAGGGAGGGGGTGGAGAACCCACACCTGGATGTATTTAAAAGATGGGTAGATGAGGTAGGTGAGATACAGTTTAGGAGAGGACAGGGGCAGTTGGACTCTGTATTAATGGTCCTTTCCAACTGTGATTCTGTGAGCCCAACCTGTGAGTTGAGTAGCTGTTTGCCCATGGGATGCCCAGGTCTGTAGGACTGTGAAACCCCCAGGGGGCACAGGGCTCAGCAGGATGAACTGTAAGAGAGCTGGACTTGAAATGCAGGAATTGAGAGCTGGAAAAACTTCTGTCTTGTGGGGAAGCTTTGAAAAGGGACATAAATTATTTCTGGTGGTTTATGGCTGCCCCCTTTGTAAGAAACCAGGATGGCAGAGGTGGCTGCTCAGGACAGCTGGGAAGCTGCAAACTCCAGAGTCCTATCTGTCTCTGACAATCTCATTATATGAAAATCATGAGGGACTAGAAAAGAGCCAAATGGGAGAGAAGCAGAGGCTGAGTGCTGAGATCTGCTAACCTGCTGAGAACCATGCAGCCGAGGGAGGTGTCCATCAGGAAGCACAGCAGTGTCAGGGCAGTTCCTGGCTTCTGAACAAGCAAATAAGGGGACTGTCTCCAACACAAGTGGGTTCAGCTGGCAATTTTGAGCCCATGGGCAGGTGGTGGGATTAGACAGCCTTTAGTTGAAGTTCCCAGGTCTGTATGATTTGCTCCACTGGCTTGTTTCAGTAAAAAATTGCAGCATGTTCTGACTATATTGTATAAGCTTGAGTAGTGGTGGGTCAGGTATGATAAAATATTGCCAAGTATTGGTGGGACAATGATTAAGCAGCAGCTTGTAACTAAGCTGAGCTATGTGTGCTGGAAATGATGGCCCAAAGCCAAAAAGAAGCAGTAGGAGAAGGGCAGGACAGGGAGATGTTTCTGCTGAGGAACGTAAAATGGTATCTTGGTTGGGTTTTTTTTTTTGTGGAGCATGTGGAGAATGTGGGTGGTTTGACTTGACTGTGTTTGGAGTTCTGTCCCTGTCGTGGCTGAGGGAGTGATGGGTGTGCCATACTGCCAGGCAGCTTGTTCTTCCCAGGCATTGCTGTCTAACAGATGCATCTCCAAGCCACCCTCATCGTGTCCGTTGCTCTTAACGTGGTCAGTCTCACGGACTGCCCAAGGTTCTGGTGTGTCACAGTTCACGCAGCAAAAGCAGGAGAGCAAAGATGTGGATGAGGGCTCCCACATGCCAAAGGGAGTGACAAGATCTCCCTGCTTCTTGTCTGCTCCTGCCACCCTACTTGGCCCACTGCACCTCCCTGGGGGTTTGCTGGTGTGGTAGGAGCTCCTCAGGAGCAGCCCAGCGGGAGCTGTTTCCATCCTCCGCTGTGATGCAGCCGCTATCTCTGGCGTGACTCTGAGTCAAACGGTGTCAGTCAGCTGTCTCAGAAGCACATGCAGATCTCATTTAGGCCTTGACAGAAAAGATGTGCAGTTCCTTTAGTGCCTGTGTGTATTTTCCACAGCGTGGTGCTTGGCTGCTTAGTCACAGAGTCATCCTCTGTGTTCTAAGGAGAGATGTGACTGCAGCCTCCTTGGCTGTAGGGTGGAAAAAAGACTTTGTCTTAGCACAGACACCTTGGTATGAGCATCAGATGTGCCAGCAAGCATGTGCTTAATTAAACAGGCTCCCTAGTAGGCTTTGTTATCATTTTAGAGCTCTGCACTTGAACCGTATCTCTTGAAGGACCATTTAATGGGTTTCTGAGGCTATCTGACCAGTAATGTTCTCTGCTTGTTATGTAAATTTCATTGTCTACCTTTGCATACATTGTTGAATTACAAATATTATGACTTAATTAGCTTATTGCAATTTATGGGATGGTGGAGGTAGGTGTGTGCTGGTGGTTTTTTAGTTTTACTTGCTAATCTTCTGCAGAATTAACCTGTTCAAAACAAGGGAACAGAAAAAATCTGGAGCTGTCTTGGTGTCCCTGCTGAGAAATAGCTCCCCTTGACCCTCACCACCTGGGGATTTTCCAGAGCTTGCTGACCTTTATTATTCCCATAAAAAGGGGGAAATCTGCCAGCAGTAAGTTAAGCTTTTGTTTTAGGGGACTGGCAGGATTCAGTCACACTCATTGCTTTCACCTCAGAACTTTGAATGTGTTTTCTTCTTAACACAGGCACTGCCAGTACTGCTTTCCTTTGAGTCTGGCTCAGATATTTGGGGGTCACTCCTTAGGTGGTATGAATTGAGGTACTTCTCTCTGCAGCTCTGAGAAAGGGGCATTTTTCTGATCCAGTTATTTTTCATGTGCTTGCTTGGGAGTTCAGGTTATTGGCACCAGTAGAAAGACTTGCCCCTCATGGGCAGACATGAGCCTGTGAGGCTGTCAGTGCCCGAAGTGCCTGTGCTGGGAGGTGGAGGGGATGCTCAGTGTGTCACAGCTGTGGGCCTGAAAGGGCCTGGTGTCCCTTGAAGGTCCTACATAGTGAAGGTAGCTCTAAATAACCATCAGACTGGATTCCAGTCTCTTCCCACAGGTGCCTCTTTTCTTTCTTGTTCTTATTCTCTGCCTTGGAGTGCACAAAACTCCTTTGGAAATTGGCTGTTGCTGGTGAAAGACTGGACCTGTTTGAGAGTTGCAGCCATGTGATCCAGACTCTCCAGTGTCACAGGCCATTAAATCTCCTGTGGGAGTTCTTCAAGCTGCCTTTATCTGCCCTGGGGAGAGAAGTAAGCTGTTGGTTGCACCATTGTTCCTCCTGCTGGAGATGCAGACTGGAATTTCCTGCATTGGGTTGAAGCTTGGCTTTGTGTTCACCTAATCCCTCAGTCAGGACCACAGCAACCACACCAAGGTTGCCCGAGGCTGTTCCCTTTTTCTAATACAGGCCACCAGCAAATTGCTCAAAGAGATCAAATCTTTGGCTGGACCCAGCATCTCAGCTTCAACCCCCCCAAAAAAAGTGGCTTTGTTGGAAAGAGTCAGTCTCTCTGGAAATTACGAATGTTCAGTCAGTCTCATCTTCACTTGTGGATCAGAGGGATGCATTTGAAGGGAAGAGGAAGTTTTCTCATGCTGTAAGACATTTCAAGGTTGGTGTTGGTTTTTTTTTTTTTTTTTTTTTTGTGCTGGTTTGTGGTTTTCTTTTTTCTCTATTTTTCATTATTTTCCTCCCAAAGTGGAATGAGTTGTACTGTGGTTTTGTGTTTCCTGGTAATTGGCAAACCCCCAAACTGGTTGGCACCAGCAGAAGAGGCACATAAGGTACCCAATTTTCTAAAACAAGAACATTTCTGGCCCATTCCAAAATGCCTCCCCCTCCCAAAATGTTAAACTGGGAGCTGGTGAAGCTGTACTGTTCCCATAGCTGGATGAGACCTCTGTGAATCAGCAGTGTGAGAAACCTCCTCAGGAAATTCCTGCCAGGCTGTACCCCAGCATCACCCTGACTGAGTCAGGAGCTTCCTCAAGTAGTGTGGCAGTGCAGGACAACAGGTCAGAGCTGTGGTGCTGCAATCCTGCTGCCCAGATGGGGTGGGGAATAGCCCTGTTCCACCCTAAATCCCTTTTATCCTCCAAATTTCCATGAAGGTGAACAAGCCCACCCCTCTGATGCTGAAGGGGTGGTCCTGCTCAGGGATGGGTGCCCTGAGTGTGCTGCAGGGAGAGCTCAGGGCAGCACCATTGAAGCAGGAGAGGTACAAAGCCTGCTGGTGCACCCAGGTCTACCTCTGCCTGACATAGTCCTGGCTCGTGTTGTGCCCAGCTTGTAAAAAAACCAAATAAAATGTTCTAGTGCTGATGTAGGTGGTGGGACTGGATGATCCTGGCTGCTGGAGAGAGTCCAGTGGAGGGCTACCAGGATGATTAGAGGACTTGAGCATCTGTGTGAGGACAGGCTGAGAGAGCTGGGTCCATTTAGCCTAGAGAAGGCAGAGAAGATCTCATCAACACTTCCAAACACCTGAAGGGTGTGTGTCTAGAGGAAGGTGGCAGACTTCTCAGTGGTGCCCAGCAACAGGATGAGAGGCAACTGGCGCAGGTTAGAACTCAGGAAGGTCCATCTCCATGTGAAAACCCACCACATCTTTACTGTGAGGGTGATGGAGCCCTGGGACAGGCTGCCCAGAGAGGTTGTGGAGTCTCTTTCTCTGGAGATACTAAAAACCCACCTGGATGCTCAGGCAGGGGGGCTGGACTAGATGTTCTCCAGAGGTCCCTTCCAGCTGCAGACATTCTGTGATTCTGTGACAGAGTTGTCCTGTTTGTACCTTTTTAGTGCTCTACTAAAACCCAGCCGTGGGGGCCAGAAGCCTTGGACTTCACTCTTGGCTGCCTCTAAGACCAGATGTGCCAATTCCACACATCTGGACTGTCAGATTCAGGCAAGTCCAGAACAGCCTCTAACTGGTGAACAGAGACTAAAGAGATGTTGGAGTTCCTCTGCTTGCAAGGAGCAGAGCTGGACAGGTGTTGTGGTCATCAGGGTTCAGGCCCCTGCCTGGCAGGGGTGTTTGCTGCCTGCAGCTCACCACGGTGTCTGGTCACACTGGTGACTGCTCTGCATGAACTGATTTGGAGCTGCAGGGGTTCTTCAAGAACTCAGTGTTTGGCCTTATGACTCCCTGGGAATAGTTTGTATGATGTAAAACCTCCTCCTGCCACATGGGAAGAAGCTCTCTTGTACCCTGTCAAATATATGTAAAGCTGTTGTTTTCAGATGAGTTTTCAGGGGCCTTACTGCAGTGGCTGCATCTTGGTATGGGAGTGACATTTGTGACATGGACTCTGAGAGGAACCTGGCACAGGAGCAGAGCCAGGTGGGTCTGTCCATTGGTTAGACATGCAGACCACCAGCATGGTTCTGTGTTGGAGCAACCGGTGCAGTGACATCAGGTTGATGTTTTAGCTGAGCCACAGACACTTTGAAGAGGTAGATGCTCCTTTTGAGTAGATGGCTTGGGCCACCTACACACATCAGGAGGCTGAGCTGGCTGTGTGCCACTGCCTCCTGATTTCCAAGGTCAGTTGTGCTCAGTTGAGCAATGCCTTACAAGGGTATATCCAAGATGGAGAACCTTTTGACATTTGTCTAATTGGCTTCCAGCTGCCCTCCACCCAACACTGACTTGGCTCTTCAGCCTGAGCACTCCTCATCCTCATAGCTGGGTATCTTTTCAGTGTGGCAGGGCTGAATTCATCTGTGTGGAACAAAAGCTGGAGGAGAAACAAGACTTGAATGGATATAACTTTTTTTTCCAGTTGGTGGCTGTGCAGTATTTTGGTGTCCCTTGTCTCTGTGAGGATCAAAGCAAAGTGATTAAATGACCTCAGGACTGAGAATCTCCTTTTTTTTTTTTTTTTTCCCCAAGAAGCTTTTCCTGCATTCAAATGGTTTCCTCTTTTCTGAGTAGGTGAGAGGGAAACACTGCACAGCAGTGGTAAAAGGGGATAACCTAAAGAGAAATAAATCACCTCTGTCTGCTGTCACCATGTCTCAGTGCACCTATACAAACACCAGTGTCTGTCTGGTGTAGGAGCCACTGAGTGTCAGCCCAGCCTAGCAGGTCTCCAGATGCTTTTGGGCAGCATCACATATTGAATATTTCCTGGAAAGAGTGTGTCTGCATGTAAACATGCTGAATAAAAATAGTCATTCTCTCCATCCAGCCCTATCCTACAACAGAATCCCAGACTGGTCTGGGTTGGAAGGGACCCCAAGGGTCATCTAGTTCCACCCCCCTGCCACAGGCAGGGNCTGCCTTTAAGTCCTGGGGGCTGCAGTGAGGTCCCCCCACAGCCTTCTCCTCTCCAGGCTGGACAAGCCCAGCTCCCTCAGCCTGTCCTCACAGGGGAGCTGCTCCAGCCCCCTGAACATCTCCATGGCCTCCTCTGACCCCTCTCCAACAGCTCCACATCTCTCTTGACTTGGGGGCCTCTGGATGCAGATGGGGCCTCCCGAGGGCAGAGTAGAGAGGGACAATCCCCTCCCTGTCCCTGCTGCCACCCCTCTGCTGATGGAGCACAGTGGCCTGCCTGGCCAGTTTCTCACCTGCCAAGACACCCAGGTCCTTCTCAGCAGGGGTCTCTCCAGGAGCTCTTCCCCAGCCTGTATCTGTGTCTGGGGTTCCTCCTGCCCAAGTGACAGATCTTACACTTTGCAGTGTTAACCCTCATGAGGTTCACCTGATCTGTCTGTCCAGATCTGTCTGTCCAGATCCCTCTGGATGGCTTCCTCTCCTTCAAGTATAAGGTTCAGATGCAAGATCCAGGAGCTCTTCCAAATTAATTCTTTCCCCTCTTGCTGCTGTCCACCTGTGGTTTGCTAGCAAACTGAGCATTGGCCAGTGTCAGGCTGGTCTGGTTCTGCTGCTGTGCTGTGGACCTGCCCCCACTCTGCCTCCTCCTCCTGGACTTGCTGAACTCAGGAAAAGGGTTGCTGTTACCTTTGCTGAGGCAGGAGTGTGATCCAAAAGAGCTCTTCTGATCACAGCGTTAAAGAGGTATGAGGTAACCAGCTCTTGATCATACCTGTGCTCCATAGATCTTGTGGAACCAAGAATTGGGATTGGGTAACTCTTACACCCCTCTTCAAGGTGGCTGGTAAAGTCTCAGCAGTGGTGGAACACCACCAGC
Organism: Heliornis fulica; assembly: GCA_013399135.1. Classification (NCBI taxonomy): domain Eukaryota; kingdom Metazoa; phylum Chordata; class Aves; order Gruiformes; family Heliornithidae; genus Heliornis; species Heliornis fulica. Next base: position 478,953 of record VXBZ01008625.1, read on the forward strand.
ATGTGAGGGATCAGGTGTACAGGAGGATCAGCCACTACTGGTTTTCACTGGTAGAAACACAGGTTTTGGAAACGGAGCTGTGATCACCCTTCACAATGGAAAAAATTATTTTTTCTCTAAATCCAACCCACAGTTTGGGACATTATCCTGGGCTGATTAATTCTCCAGGATTTGGAAGCCTCCAGGATACTGAGACCAAGGTTGTAGATAAGTGTTTGCCATGTGGTTTTAACTGCAAAGTGTTTAAGCAGCTCTTGCTTTGTTGGAAAGGCCACAGAGCTGTTTGATTTCTTCTGCTGTGTGGCTGTTACAAGAAGGTATTGACTCTTCTGCCCCCCTTCACTGCTGGGGACCTTTCAGAGGGCTTGGGTAGGAAGCTGGGAAACGTTGTTCCTGCGGGGAGTGTAGTATCTGAAGTGGGGTTATAGCTCGATGTCCCCTTGGGGCAGTTTGGACCTGGATTTGAGGGACCTCTTGAAGGAGAACTTTGGGAACTTGAAAAAGCCCTAAGAAGGTTTCTGAAGTCACACAAGCATTGTGACTCCCTGCAGCAGCATAGACCACCCAGCCCCTGCTGGATGTGGCAGTTGTTGGCTCAGTGACATGAGAGCTGAAGCACAGAGCAGTGAAGGTACAACCTGTGCAGTCAGTCCCGTGCCTGGGTTTTGAGGGGCTTCTTTGGGCTTCTGTTGAAAGGAACAGAGGTGTCTCCAGCTCCCAACTGCTGCCCCGGCTCCCATCATGCTGGGGGCTGTTCTGCAGTGTTGGCTTCCAGGTTGTGAGAAGAACACATGCTTGATTGCCTGTCCCTCGGAGCTGAGGCCACCGTGGTGGTGCTCTAGGGAGGGCACTGGGCCATGGCCCTTTTCAGCTTGCTGGCTGGAGCGCTGCGAGGACTCCAGCAGCATTTTGCTTGTGAGAGAAATCCCTCTGGCATTCTGTGTTCAAGCTGGATTTACTGGAAACAGGTCCTTGATGAAAACCTTCCTTGCACAACACTTTTCCCACCTACAGGCAATGGTGACTGGCAGCCCAAAAGCCTTTGACAGCCAGCTCTTTTGTAGATGTCTGGCAAGAAGGTTCCAGAGCTAGAGAGCAAGACTGAACTCGGTGCTGCTTTAATTTGGACCACTGCTGTGGGTCTGTGTATCAATGAGTAGGTGACAACCCTGCAAGTTCCTTTGGGGCTGTGCTTGTGCAAGTGTTTTTGAAAGAAGTTTGTATTCTTTTGTTAGTGATGGGTGAAGAGGGCGCTGAGTTTGCAGACCCAGACCTTGAGTGTTTGTGGGGGGGAACGTGTGTGTGTTTAGTTTCTCTTGAAGTATGGAGGTGTACCTTCAGCACTGCTCTAGTTTTCAAAAGGAGTAGGCTCAGGGAGGGACGGTGTGTGTAGAGAAGAGAATATGGTTTTCATGTGGTTTATTTATTTTTTATAATCCTGCATAATCTTGGGGGAGTCTGCAGCTGTTGTTCGGTGACATTCTTGCCAGCCAGCACCGGCAGCTCAGGTGTACGTCTGTGCTCCTGTTGACTCAGCCCCCTGCAAGTTCCTGGTGAAGGCTTCAGGTCTCTTCTCCTTTAACTGATGTGGTTTGCTCTGCTGGAGACTGTTTACTGACTAGATTGTGACTTTGGCCTTAGTGTGTTACTCATGTCTGTACAGGTGAGCACAGACAAACCTGAGCTTGTCTGCCTGTGCAGAGATGAAGCTGTCTGAGCCACACACCTCTTAGCATGGAGTTGAGCAGAAGCAACTTGGTGCCAGGTTTGCATGCCAAGCTTGACACGCTCTGTATGGGAAAGCTCTGCTCACAACCTGCAGCAGTACCTTCTGTAGCTGAGAAGATGGCTGCATCCCTACTGCATGATGATGCCTTACCCCCTGGGAAGCCCCTTGCTGTGCAGCTTCCCTGTGTACAGTCACTTGGCATTAAATCCCATCCAAGAGCAAGCAGGTGTTTGGGATTTGCAGGTTTCTGGGCTCATGGGAAGCAGCATGAGGTGCCATGTGGACTCGGTCCTTGGGAGAGCTTCCAGGGCTGAGGTGCAAAATGAGTGTGTTCTCTTGAGGTGCAGCCTTACTCATGGGGAAATGGGGCATCTCCAGGGGGCTAACCTCTCCTAGGTGAGAAGGTGGCCTTTTGGTTTAAGTATCTCAAGGCTGGGGAGAGACCTCTCCTTACCCCTCTGCTCAGTAGCTGGTTCTGAGTGAATATGCTGGTTTTGGCTGGGATACAGTTAATTTATAGTAGCTGTGGTTTGGATAGTGTTGATGACAGAGAGATGTTTTTGTTACTGATGAGCAGTGCTCACACAGGACCAAGGTCTTTTCTGTTCCCCACCCCACCAGTGAGGGTACTGGGGGTGCACCAGGATCTGGGAGGGGACACAGCCGTGACAGCTGACCCCAACTGGCCCAAGGGATATTGTGCACCGTGTGGTGTCATCCTCAGCATCTGCAGCTGGGGCAAGGGGAAAGGAACGGGAGGTGGGGACACACACACACGTTCAGAGTGATGGGGTTTGTCTCCCCACGTCACCGTTAGGTGTGACGGAGCCCTGCTGTCCTGGGGGTGGCTGAACACCCACCTGCTCGTGGGAAGTGCAGAAAGAATCCCATGGGCAGCTTTAGTGTTACCTGTGAAACTGGCTTTATCTCAACCCACGGGGTTTCTCACTTTCACCCTTCCCATCCCCTGCCCCATCCCACTGTGGCAGGGAGCAAGCAGGTGACCATGTGGCACGTAGCTGGTGCCTGAGGTTAAACGCCAGGAGCGAGGAAGCCGAGGCACAGGGCGCCCAGGCAGGTGTGTGTGAGCCCCGCAGTGCCGGCAGAGCTGCCTGCTGAAGAGGTCAGCTGGTGGCAGGAGGGAAGGGTTGGCTCCTTGGGCTGCCAGGGAGCTCCCCGGAGAGGCGTCGTGCCTCAGAAAATGCCAGTTGTCTGAGATGGAACAATTTTGTGGGAAAATGTTGGTTTTGATGAATTTCAGTTGCTGAAAAATATTGGACAAAAATGTTTTGAAAACTGGTTGACCTTTTCTAAATGGCAAAGTTTCAATGTTTTTAGGTCCAAATGCTGCTTCGTTTTTGATAGCTAGCATTAATTGAAGGTTAAAAAAAAATGTTGGAACTGAACTGAAATTCCTGAAAATGAATAGAAACAAAATGTTCCCTTCCTCTTTTCCTCCCCCAGCGTTCTTATTTCTGGGGAAATTGTGAAATTTTTGACTTGCGTGTCTCTGAACTGGGATATTTAAATCATCACAGAGCTGTGGGAGGGCATCCCATCCGGCTCACTATCCACTTTCTCTAGTGCAACCACTAGTATTAAAGGGAATTTTATTTTGTGATGGAGCTACAAGCATTTCTCAGACATCACAGAATGCGTTGGGTTGGAAGGGACCTTTAAAGGTCATCTTGTCCAACCCCCTGCAGTGAGCAGGGACATCTTCACTAGATCAGGTTGCTCACAGCCCCATCAAGCCTGACCTTGAATGTCTCCAGGGATGGGGCCTCCACCACCTCTCTGGGAAATCCTCAAGGGACCCTTTGCAGGGGGACTGAGGTGCAGCCTGTGCCCTGAGCTCTGCTCTGCCTGGCTCTGTGTTGGCCTCCAGGCAAGTCTTGTACCTGCCCATCTGGAAGGGAAGAGCGTGAGCAGTGTGCTGTGACACGTGCTGGCAGACATGCTGTTTGCTGAGCTAACATACTGGGATAGATGAAATGAGCCCTTTGAATGCACCATGGCTAAAGGGAGCTGGTCGTGTGTACAAGTCGGGAGCCGAGGCTCCTGTCTGAACAGACAGAAGTTAAATAGGACTGTGCAGCAGGGGATGTCTTGTCTTAAAAGCCTCAACGAGCAAATACTGCTCACTGATCCAGAGCTACAGACAACAGGAATGTCATCCTGCTGTCCCCCAGGACCCCCAGGTCCCTCTCACCTGCACTGCTCTCTAACAGGCCAGTCCCCAACCTGTACTGGTACCTGGGGTTGTTTCTCCCCAGATGCAATAACTCATAGAAAGACTCTAGTATTGAGCACTGCAATGGGTTTACAAGTTTCAAAGTCATTAGCTTTGGAGAAATTGCTGCAAATTAATGAATAGTAATGCTAAAATGATCTCTGAGCCAAGGGTTCTTGTGGAGGTCCAGGTAAGATGCAGTCTGCAAGGGGGACTGCTGCGTGGTGAGGTGTGATATTCCTGTTAACCACAAATACTGATTTCAGGTTGATGGCAGTATTAGCTCTGCCTTGGTTATTTACCTATTTCTGAAATGTGGAGCATTCTCAACATCCCTATTGAGCTGATTTACCCCAAAAAGAGCTTCTGTAGGATAGCTAGTAATTGGTCCTGCACCCTTTTCCCCCAGTCTCTCATAGCAAAGCCCTTTCTTCTTTGTTTCCCTGTTGGTGTCGGCAGAAATGCCAAATATGAAAAGGTTGCAGTGTAAGCAAACAATTTAAAGCAGAATATTTTAAACCAAAACAATGACAAAGAATAACAAAAAACCCCCACAGTTGAAGCTGAAGGATTTTTAAGGTGTTTTACCTCACTCAGATGGGTCCAATTATGCTGGGAGAATGAATAGATACAAATAAAGAGTATCTGAGATAGGAAATACTGAAAAGCATAATTTCTAGGAGAGATACTGAGCTAAACTCTGCACTATGTATACTGATTATATTCAGTGCAATAGTTCTGATTGTGGAGCTACCTCTTTTTTTTTTTTTAATCTGTCTACTGCTTCTAGCAGATCCCTCTGTCAAACTGCTGTTGAACCACTTCTTGATGTGTCTTCCAGTACCAGGTCTGCTTTCTAAAATGCATCTTGCAGGTATTCTCATTTTGGGTACCTGTGTAACTTGTGCCTTGGAAGCTGTTTGCTTTGCTTGAATGCTGCCCTTGCTGAACGCTTGCTCTTCAGAGCACAATATGGGTGATGCCATGTTGCACTGGTGCATTTTTCTGTGCTTTAAAATCCCCTCGAGCTGAGAGGGCAAAACTGTCTCTTATGAGCCTGTGTTCCTCTGAGCAGCTCCTTTGATGGATAGGATGTACCAAGGACTTATAACCCTTTCTCCTCCCTGCTGACTTTCTGGCTTTCCCCAATAGTCAGTATTACTTTTGCTTCTGCTTTTTGTTCTAAATACATAAAATGGACTTTTAAAAATTATTGTTGTGGGCACTTTCACAAGAATGTGGGGTTGGGGTGCTTCTAAAGAGAAAGATGGAATTCCCTCTTCCTTCAGTGAGCCATTTTCTCGTTCAACCCCATGTCCAGGCCCTACATATTAAAGGAAGAGGGTGGGGTGTGTGTGTGATTTTGCCAGAAATGAAACATCTGGATTCCAGCCTGCACTGCTGGAGTCATCAGGCTGCGCAGCTCAGGTCTTGGAGGGGCTTCTCTCCTCTGCTGTTATGTATGACCAGCTTGTAGCTGCCAATCCTGTGGTGGCAGCTAAGAGGCAGCTTGTGGTGTGCCATCGATTTTTCTGCAAGGTCACCGTAGAAACGTCCCAAGATGTTCTTGCTAAGAAAAGCCTCCTAAGCCAGAGTGGTAGGAGATGTTGGTGTGGCTCTGAACTGTTCTGCTGTTGGCTTCTCTAGTGCTTTGCTGTGTCTAGTGATATGCAGCATGTTTTTCTGCTCTTGGACACTGGCTTGAGAAACTGGAACCTCCTTTTCCTCAATTATCACACCTGGGACACCTACCATCAGGAAGGGACAGCAGCTTGGCTTCTGGGAAACTCAGTGGCTTTGACCTGAGAGGCCCTTCAGATTGCTTCAAAACATCTTCTAGGATTTTACAACTGTAGTATTTTTTCTTTCAATTTTGGATTCAAAGAAACCCTCAGACTTACAGATTGAAGACATACTCACCAGTCTGTTCTTGTATCAGTTCCATCAAAAGTGCTTGGTCATATCTGTGTTAATTTTGAGCTGCTGTGCGAGCTGGTTAGAAAATGTCATCAAGGGTTTCAGTTTGGTACACAAGTGAAAGCCAAGAGTTCTTCAGAGTTTGAAGTTTCATGGGTTTTTTTTTTTGAGAGTAGTGCAGAATTTGAGCTGTAATGTGAAAGGCTAGTGTGTGTGTGTGTGTGTGTGTGTGTGTGTGTGTGTGTGAAATAAGCTCGACTGTCACAGATCCATAATGTAAAGTGATTCTTTGCATTTTCATCTTCCCTAAGTATGTTTAGACTCAAGAAAAATAGTAGTCTTTTCATGAACACACAGCTTGGCTATTTGTTGGCTTTTCTATCATCAATGCTCTCTTTATTATTTTCTGCAGATGTAACTGCATATGAGTTTTCCATAGACAAATAATATCTTTTCTGGCACTTTGGAAAGCAACAAGGAAAGCCAAACCAATCCCACCCCCCGTCCAGGTTCTCTTTGAAGAATGATTGCTTTGTGGTTTCTTTAGGGCACAGCTTCAAGTTGGGAAGTGAAAGCCAAGAGCAGATTCGGCCAGTGATTTCACCTGCCAGCCAGGTGCATTTCTTAGGCTTTACTGCTCAAGTGCCTAGAATTCTCCCTGCAAGACACTAACATAGTAATTAATGGAAAGGGCTTGTATCCCTGTGGTGGGTTTGCAATGTAGCTTCATTAAGAAGCAGTTAAAATGATTCTTAAGGGTCCAACAAAGCAAATCCCAGCTGGGCTCCCAAGGCCAAACTCCCAAACCCTGTTAGTGACCAGGCCGGGCCAACCAGCGCCAGTCACAGGCCCCTGGGAATCACATTTTAGAGACAGAAAAACCCAAACAGCCACATTTTCCACCAGAGAAGGGAGTGAGAAGATGGGAGAGACTCTGCAGACACCACGGTCAGTGAAGGAAGGGGGAGGAGGAGGCGCTGAGGGAAGATTCCCTGCGGCCTGTGGAGAAGACCATGGTGAAACAGGTGTCCCCCTGCAGCCCATGGAGGATGAAGAGACCCCACTTGTAGCCCGTGGAGAGACACCTGGGCCAGGCAGGAGCCCACCATGGAGCGAGTGGAGGAATAGGGAAGAATCTGTGACCTACATTGGAGCAAGGTCCTGACAGAACCTGCAGCCCCTGGAGAGAGATAGGAGGAGGACAGAGAGAGATGGAGGCCCAGGCTGGAGCAGGTTTGCTGGGGGGGACTTGTGACTCTGTGGGGAACCAGGCTGGGGGCAGCAGTCTGGGGCTGAGAGACTGAGAGACATTCTGTGAGTTTATAGCAGTGACCCACACTGGGGCAGTTGGGGAAGAGCTGAGGCCCTGTGGGAGAGGATTCATGTGGAGAAGGTGGTGGAGGACTCTTTGCTGTCGGTGGGAGCCCACGCTGGGGCAGGGACAGAGTGTAAGAAACGTCTGCCTGCCAAAGGAGAACAACTCATGAGGAACTGACCGAAGACTGAAGCCTCCATGCCCTATTTCCCTGTCCTTATCTCAACTCCAAGTGGCTCCTTCTAAGTCCCAAATTACAGGGGCTTTGGGTAGTTGTCCACTGTCTCTTGTGAAACAGATCGGAAGTGTGACCTATCTAATAATGTTACTAATTACCACTAGCTAATTAGTGGTAATGTTACTAATTACCACCACTGACATTACCAATGCCATAAGCGGTGCTCGCGAGGGGTATGGCAGCAGTATCTGGTAGCACAGTAGCTCCCTTGTAATGAGGAGAGCTTGCTAGTTTGGTTGCTTTAAGCAGTTTTCTTTGGAATCCTCTCTCCAAAACTCAGGAAGAGGAGGGAAAGCTGCCTCCTGTAGCTCGGATATCCACTTGACTGTCTGTCTGTCTATCTGCAGGACATGCAGATTTTCAGGAGTCCTTGAGAAAGATTCATTCTGGCCAGCAATGAAAAGCAAGAGCCATACAGGACCATGGACTTGAACAAGTTGTCTTCGTGTTTGGAAGTTGGTGTTGGGTACTCCAATGGATTTGTGTGAAGCAGTGATGTGGTGGTTTGTCTACTCGACTGTCTCAAAACAGGGTGAGTTACAGGTGAGCGGTGAAGGTAGTGTATAAAGAAACACCAGAGAGCCCAGAAGGTCTCTTGTTCTTCCCAAGTGTGAAAGGAATAAAAGCTGTCTGGCAGGGCAGGCTTTGCTGCTTAAGTAGAGCAGATGATTTGGTCTGACCAGAGTCCCAGTGCAGAAGCATGAAGACCTGCAGCAGGCATGTTCCTCACCATCTTGGCCTCTGTGTGGACGCTTCAGAAATGTAGCATGTAGGCTACACCAGCATCGCCGGGTCTGCACCTGTTAGCCTTTAAGTTTATGTGCTCCCGTTTGCATCTCTGAGTGCAAAGCCAGTCAGAGTTGGGGGCTGGGACAGAAATGCTCTGTACCTGCAAAGGCTGTGGCTGTGTGCTGTCTGCCAGTGGGGCTGGAGTCTCCTCCTCGGCCATGCCTGAGAGAAGCGCTCCCTAGTGTGCTAGTCACGGTATTGATAAAGAGAAATCGCTAAGTTATTTTAAAATAATCCTAGTACTTTTAAAAGGAAAGTTTACCCAAGGTGTGGGTTAAGGTGCATGAAGATGTGGTGGTGATAATCCTGCAATGGGAAGCAAAGGCAGTGCTCTCCCAGATGAGCTGCAGTGTGAGTAGGAGCAGCCTACTCACTAAAGTCTTCCCCAGGGCCCGGGAAGGGTCTGGCACATCTCCCTCCTTCCTTTCTGAGTTTGCAGCGTGACCCCTGTGTATTATTTCAGAGGCCTCTGACTGATGGCCCTAGGGATGCCAGTGCCTTCCCTGCAAGCCCTGACAGTCAGGTTGGCATGTCTGGGGTGAAACCAAGGCTGAGGCTGGCACAGCGGTGCTTCTGAGGCCTGGGAGCTGCTGTGCTTCAGTGCAGCCTTACACCTGAGGGCTGTGGTGATGGCAGGTGGCATGCACAAGAAATGAGGGGAAATGAGAGGTTAATGTGCTGGTTTTACAACAGGCAGGCACAGCAGAGGGAAGGGGTTTGCAGATACAGCTCTTTCTGCGCTGCTCCTATCACCTGCCCTGGTGGCAGACTCAGTGCTGAGACATGCTCTTTGGGAATGGGCCCAAAGCTGCCATGAGGGTAGGTGGGGAGGCTTGGTGCATTCCTGGCTCTTAGAGTGGGGGGCCCCTTTGTCTCTCAGGGCTGTCAGCTTTTTCTTAGGAGACACATCATCACCAGCCCTGTGCTCGATAAAGCCTTTTGAAGTCTTCTGTTTGATGTGCACAACACAAGGACTTCTCCTGTTTTTTCCCTTTCCCTGCTGCACTTTTGCCCACCTTGTATGTCAACCAGAGATGAAATGACTGAACCATGTGTCTGGAAATAATTGGAGGGTGGGGAGTTCGGTTTCCTAGTGAGCAATTAGCGCCTTCAGAAGGGCTTAGCAGGGATGAAGATGAGTCTCTCCCTCCTGTGCACCAACAGAGCTTTATTTCATTTAGCCAACTCCCCGATGGCATCTGCTGTGATCTGGCTGTGCTTTCTGTGGCTGACATGGCTTTGGCTTCTTGCCACAGCAGGTGGAAGGCTCTTTCCTGACAGACATGGGCTGTGCCCTCTGAGCTCCTCCAAGGTCAGGGCGTGCTGCCTGGAGTATCTCTGGAGGCCATGAAGCCCCACAGTGACAACAGTGCCAACTATAGTAAGGGATTTGTTGTTTAAGTTTGGGTTTTTGTCGCTAATGCCTAGTCAAGATAAACGGGTAGAAACCAGTCTGGGCTTTCAGGGGGCTCCTTAAGATTTGGGGAAGGGGGATTAATGGTTTCTGTACCGGCAGCAAGAAGCTGCTCAGAACTTGTGCACAGCAGTGATGAAGATGCAGCTAATAGCTGGTCATGTCTCCAGCAGGCTCCTGCTGATGGAGGAGTAGGTGCAGTTAGTAGGACATGAACGCCCTAGGTGGGATGACCTAGCCTGGTGACTGGTGCTTCAGGTATATGTGTGCAGCTGGTGTCCTGGTGAAACCAGGGCGCTTGCGGAGTTAATGTTTAATGGTGCTGTGTCAGGTGACCTCTTGCAGCTTAGAAGCCAAGTCATCAGTTAACCAAAGGAAGAAGTCATACACAGGGGTGGGGTGAGCTACCTGATCAACAGGCAAGGCAAACAAATGATGAATGAGTTAAAACAACACTTCAGGATGTGGCTGGAAAGGAAACTCTTCTGAGAAGCAATCTCCAGCCTTTGATTGTCTTGCTGTTTCTAAGTGAGGGAATTATGAGCACAGTGAACTGTGTAAGATCAATAATGAAACACATTCACCTTGGATCTTGATATTTCTGCTGCGCAAGCAAACGGGATTTCACATGACTGCTGAGAAGGAAAAGCTAATTAAAGAACTGCTATTTAATTGGCCTAGGTTCATCTTTATCTAATAGGCAACAGCAGAAAAGTGAGTCTGGAAAGAAAAGATCTGGAGGGATGAAGTGACTTGGCCAAGATTAAAATAAACCCCAGCTTGAAATCAGCCCCCATAATTTCCAGCAGAAGGAGCCTGCCCAGCTGACCAAAGACTCTCTTGCTTGTGTTGTTGTTGGGGATCCTCAGTTCAGAGCACAATACAAATGCCAAGTTTTAAAGAAATTACTTCTGTAAAGCTTGTCTTGGCACTTATACGGCCACAGTGGTGGCTTGGAGAGGAGAGGAGTGAAGCAAACCAAAGGGTCTGGAGAATCAGATTCCAGCACAAAGATTACAGTGAGCACCGTGTAGTGTGCCCAGCAGCATTTCTAGTCATTGTGGGGTTTGGGGGATAGAACCTGTACTTGCAGAAAATTCAGCTGCTGTAATTGTGGTGCATTCAGAGGGGTTGAGGGCAGTCCTCTGTATTTGATGGTGCCTCTGCTCAACACACTGCATTTCTGCAGGTGTCTCCTCAAGGTTTCTTCATTTGGGAAGTTCAGCATCGGAAAGACACAATTCCAGAGCACCATTGTTTTAGGCTAAGGCCTTAGATGATTAAAGTGCTACAGGGATGTCCTTCCTGAGTGGTAGCTGAAGTCTGTAGGATATTATCACTGCCTATAAATGACCTGTGTGGTAGTTTGACTCTGCCTGAAGGCCAGACTCCCAACAAAGCCACTCTATCACTCCCTTCTTAGCTGGCCAGGTGAGAAAATTCATGGTGTGAGGCTTTGGAGTGAGATAAGGACAGGGAGAGATCATTCTGCAATTAGCATCATGGGCAAAACAGACTCAGCACAGAATAAAAACAAGAAACTCTAATTTCTTATGCTGCACTCACAGAGAGACCAGAGTTGGGTGATGAGAAGCACAAACAGCTCTTCAAACACCTCCCCCTGCCCCTCCCTTCTCTGCACACTGATTGTTACTCATGATTTTCTCCTCCCCAGGATGGCACCAGGGGGGAAAGGGGGAAAATAGGGATCGGAGAATTCAGTCTTCAGTCAGTGCCTCAGGAGTTGTTCTCCTTCTTGGGGGAGGGGGTGGTGTGTGTGCATTTCTCACACTCTGTCCCTGTGCCAGCCTGGGGTCCCACCCACCACAGACAGTCTGGGCCCTTCCCCAGCTGCCCCAGCGTGGG
>VXBZ01008625.1:490667-509215 GCA_013399135.1 Heliornis fulica
CCAATGTAGGTCACAGATTCTTCCCTATTCCTCCCCCTGCTCCATGGTGGGCTCCTGCCTGGCCCAGGTGTCTCTCCATGGGCCACAAGTGGGGTCTCTTCATCCTCCATGGGCTGCAGGGGGACAGCTGCTTCACCAAGGCCTTCTCCACAGGCCACAGGGAATCTTCCCTCAGCATCTCCTCACCCTCCTCCTTCACTGACCTTGGTGTCTGCAGAGTCTCTCCCATCTTCTCACTCCCTTCTGTGGTGGAAAATGTGTCTGTTTGGGTTTTTCTCTCTGAAATGTGATTCCCAGAGGCCTGTGACTGGCGCTGGTTGGCCCGGCCCTGTCAGCAACAGGGTTTGGGAGTTTGGCCTTGGGAGCCCAGCTGGGATTTGCTTTGTTGGACCCTTAAGAATCGTTTTAGCTGCTTCTTAAAGAAGCCACATTGCAAACCCACCACAACCTGAAGGGAGGTTGTAGAGAGGTGGGTGATGGTCTCTTCTGCCCAGGGATGGGACACGGGACAAGGGGAATGGCCTCAAGCTGCGCCAGGGCAGGTTCAGATGAGATGTCAGGAATAAATTCTTCCCTCAAAGAGCTGTCAGGTGTGGAACAGGCTGCCCAGGGTGGGGATGGAGTCACCATCCCTGGGTGTATTTAACAGACAGGGAGATGAGGTGCTCATGGAGATAGTTTAGGAGAGGACAAAGACAGTTGGACTTGATCTTAAAGGCCTTTTCCAACCTTGGGATTATGTGATAGAGGCATGGTAAAAACAAATTGTTGGTGTTTTGATGGCAACTGTGTGTGAGTGAAGCGAGTTACATAACATCCCTGTTAGCTCTTTCTAATGGATGGTATAGGAAGGTAAGCTCATGTTAGGAATGCTGCTTGGAATTCCCACTGGCCCCTGCAAGCTGCCTCCTACTCAAAACTAGGGAAGCTCAAGAGGCACAACTTGGAGAGAAACTAGTCTCGAACAGCTGATGCAGAATGTGGTTCAGTGTTATGTCCCTGGGTCTTCTTGTTTGCTTAGAAAGAAAAGTGATGTCTCTGGGTACACTGGCATATTGAACAGGCTGACTTTTGCTCTTTTTAGTGGTCTTGCAGTTGATGTGCATGTCTCCTAAAGCCTGGCAGGTTGTAAATCATACCAGCCAGGCACTGTGCTAAACATGCCCGTTTCCATGCAGCTGGAGTAGTATGTGTTAGCAAAAGTCCTCTCTGGGCTGAGGCAAGATTGGCTCCTTCTCTGTGTCCTAAAAGGTCATCCATGATTGATACTTGGCATAGTCTCCTGGGATACCCTCTCATCACCCAAAACTCTTCTGCATGGCTGTGGAACCTCGAGCAGACATTGCTTTCCTGTGGAAGAAGCTTCTGGGCCGGTAGATCTTGCCATGGCTGTTTCTGGGAGAGCATTTACTGTATGTTTCCTGGGCTGCCAGCTTAGCACTTCTGACAAAATTTGCCTGAGATTTAAGAGACACAAATACATCTTTTGTTATGAATGATTGCCCCTGTCCCCATCAGTCTGTATCATTTCCCAGCCTGACATGGTCAAGTTATCAAATCAGTGCTTTTAGATGCTGGATTTGTTTTATTTGTGACCAGGCAGTCCCAGAGAAGCAAGCTGCCAAGTATCTGTCAATAATCAACCAGAGGATATCTTATCTGCCTTTTTTTTTTTATTCTTTCCCTTGGCTAAACACATTGTAAGGGCTAACACACCATGAATAATAGATAGTCATAAAAAACCACACATCCCCTGTAAATCTGTCCCAGCTGTTACTAGGTTGGATTTATGACAGCAATATATAATCAACTGTTTTCAAGAAGAGGGTTACAAAAACATAGGGCTAAAAGTTGTGGATCTAACAAGATCTCTGCTCTCTGGGCTATGAGAGTCTACCTGGAAATGGAGAAATGTGGGAGCTGATGTGGACAGAGACTTAGGGACTTGTTTTTTGGTTAATCCACAGCCATACTATTGTGGTAGATGTCTAACCTGAGACACCCAGTGGGAAATAAATATATTAATAATCTCTGTTCTGTGCAGTGCCTGTCTGGTAAAAGCAATGCTTGAGATGTTTGATTCTGCTCTTCCTAAGCTCCATTGGTTTCTTGGCAGGGGCTCACTTGCTGTGGAGGTTGATATGTTAGCTGTTGCACATCTTTCTGGGTATCTGGCATTAGGGAACCTGAATTCCCATTAACTTCCACTTAAAGCTGAACTCAAGCCCAAATTCCTGGTTCCATTTTTGGTGTCAGGCCCCATTCTGTTGGCTGCAAGAGGACATAATTTTTAGGTGTTTTCCCTGTTTTTCAGACTTTTTCCTACACTGTGTGTCGAAGGTGTCTGGAAAGTCATAGGTCAATGCTTTTTCACCCTCAGAATGGTTTCTATAGCAATGAGAGTTTGAATAAATGAATAAAAACTTTCATTTGCATTCTAGTGTTTTAAAATTCAGGATCTGTTTTTTTTAAGAGATGTGATGGCTGCGTTTTTACATAATAAAGCTTCATTTGCTAAGGCTCCAAGGAAAAGTTAATAATATAGTATAATAGTTAATAATATTTAATAAGGGTCCCAGTGAACAACTGAGCCTCAGAAACTAATTCAAAAACGTTTGCATGGGAAGGTGCCTGTGTCACATGAAGTAGGCTGGTATGTCAAGATTTAGGCTGACATATACTTCTTTACATTGCTAAGAAACTTGGAGCAAGTGTCTAAAATGCCTCTTCAGAGTCTGAAGCTTAGTGGAATCCAGTGTTACGGGAAGTCACCGAGGTGATTTCTGCATCCAGGCAACTCTATCGATACAAATAATTTGCAAGTTCAGATAAGGGTAATCGAATTGTGTGCCTGGGGTTGTAAGATGATATCTGCAGGGGTGGGTTGGGAAAGCACGCTCCCCAGTGCTGGCCACAGAGGTTGGCAGGCAGCCAGGCTTTGCCATTGATCTGCACCAAAAGCTATCAGAATAGTTCCATTCAGCATTAATAACAGCAATGAAATAAACTGCTCAGCTGTTTTCTTTTGCTTTCTTCAAAACATTGTGGTTTGGAGGTGGCCAGGAGCAGCAGGTTATAGGATGCAGTCTATTTTTCTGAGCTTTCTTCTTGTCGTCCTTCACTGTTTTCTAAATCTCTTGAGGGGGGCTAAGAGTACTCATCCCCAAAGTGCCATTTCTATGGCCACACAAACCTTTCTGGTCTCTGGCTCTGGCTCACGGTGTTATGTGAGATGGTTTGTCCTGCCAGCGTGCTCTGGCTGGTATGGTATTTGACTAACAGTGGAGATATATTACACTATACCCTGGAGAAACGACTGCTGAATCAAACTGTCAGGCCAGCATCAGGCCCTCCTGTCATCTGAGGGGATCTGGGCAAAATCTACAGCCACCAAATAGCAGATTTATACGTGGTGCTCTGGCAGCTGCAGTAAATCTGACGTCAGCTGTAACGTGCCAAAGGCATTTCCAGGCGTGTTGCAGGAGTGGCTTTAGCACAGTGGGGCAGTCTTCTCTGATCCCAAGTGAACGCTGGGAGCTGTAGAAATGCTCAGAATTTGGTGGGGGCAAGTAACACCAGAGTATTTTGTTGGGCTGGGACTCAGGAAAGAGATGGGTTTGTGGCCAGCTTTACTGCTGGTCTGGGGTTTTGTTTTTGTTGTGGTTTTGTGGTGTCCCATCTCCCCCCAGTGAGTTGTGTTGTATCTATGCTTTCTGAATATTGTGCTTAGGGTTTTGAAGAGCAGTGGAGGATTGAGGACTGCTTCGGTTTGAGAGAGTAGGTAAACAATGGCCATTCCTCCATTCTCCATCTCTTGCTTACAATGGAGTTAGCTGCAACATGCCACAGTGCCCTGGGTCTCTGCATCTGGGCATCCTGGGAGTATTTACTGGTGAAACTGACTGCAGGGGTGGAAACCCTCATGTCCCCCCATGCAGGGTGGCTGTAAGTGCCATGAGATTCGAGCCTCTTCGCTTCATGACTTTTTTTTTTTTTTTCCTGCTAGCTTCATGATTCACTGATTCTGATCAAACCAATTTCCAGCCATAAACAGCAGGAAGGGGAGAAAAAAAAAAAGTGTGTCATGTTGATAATACAGTAAGTGCAGGGAGCAGTGACCTTCACTGAGAGGAGGGTGAGCCAGTCCTATTGCAAAAGAGTTGGCTCATCCTGTTACGTAGCACCACAGGAACTCGGGGCAGAAGAGAGATGAGAGAAGGGGTAGAAATAAGATAAAACCATTGGTGTCCACAGGTCCTGGGTCAGGCAAATGTTGTGTGCTGCTCCACCGCAGCCCCCTGACGTGGGCAAGGCTGAAAGCAAGAGGATGGACAGGTCCTACACCCAACCTGATATGCATGGGCAGTGGATCCATGCCCGTTCCAGTCATGGCTCTGGCCTGAGCTCCTTCAGTTTTGTAGGTGGCCTAGGCTACCAAACACACCTGCAACCTGGTATCTGGTCCCTGATAAGACAGGGCAGTAAACTAGTGCTGAGGCTGGGTGTGATGGCAGGGCTGTTTCTATGCAGCTTCAGCACATTTCTGTGAATTAGGCCCTGGCTGAGAAGACTTCAGTCAGTACTCAAGTACAGGACATTTTGGACTGCAGCCTCTGAGGTACCTGCCAGTTTGTCGGTGCCTCTGCCTCACAGCTTTGGGTACCTGTGGAGTAGCAGTACAGCTTTCTCATGCTCATTTGCCTAATGAGTTTAAGCCTTCAGAAAGCAGCCAGTGAAAATAAATGTGAAACTGAACTTTGACCTCATGGGTTCATCAGAATACGACTGGGCAGTAGACAGAAAGAGCAGCCAAACAAGCTTCGTAAAGCAGTAGAGCTGCCTGAGTTTGGGCTGTTGGTGGATGTTCACGTTGTGGTTAGAGGCTTTGTCTCTTGCCCTCTGTTCTTCTCTGCTGCCTGTTTCTTCTCACAGCAGGAAAGTGTCATCAGCTGATAAGATGAAATGACCAGCCTAGATGGTGCCTTCAACTCTGAGTGGCTCATGTGATCTGGGTTCCCGGAGTAAAGCCTTTGGAGCAGTTCACAGGTCCAGGGCAGCTCTTGGAGCTGGGCCTTGCTCCCTTTTACACCCAGGGTTCCACGTAGTCACTCGCTTTTCTTGTCCCTCTGCACGACATGCTATCACCAGGCATCTTATCAACATTAGCACTGCCTTGAAGAGAGCTAATTTATGTGATAAGGCCTTATTGCTCATTTCTCAATCTGTACCAGCACTTCTTGCTCAAAAATAAGATTACGGTGATCAAAAATGTGCAGGATAGTCACCTTGGGTAGTGTTGTACTCCCAAAAATGCTGTATGTGTCATAAACCTTTATCAGGGTGTCATTTAAGAAGGCAAGAATCTGTTTTTCTTCTACCAGCATATACTGAATATTTGACATTTTTATGACGTGGAGTGTATTATTTTAATGAATGGCCATGATTATGCAGCTGCACTATTTGGCAATAATGAGGGGCATTGCCTGGCTAAGTCCATCGTCCCTGGGTGATGTCTCAGGGGTGGTTGAAAACAAACTGCTAAAGCCACCCTACTCTTGTGACCTACTGTATTAGGGACTGAGCTTGATGGGAAAAGCAGGTTGTCCTCACAAGAGCAACTCTCAGAACTTTTGATCGTAGCTGGCTTCATTTTATGAACAAATCTCTATTCTCCTTTAAAAACAAGTAGTTTAATTAGGCAATGTATTTATGGGGAGATGTGTATCTAAAGTAATAAAGGAGTATTTCTTCACCGTCTTGCCCTTTGCTAATGAAAGGCACAGCTACAATAAACTGCCTGCCCTCAGAGAAGTGGTCTATCTCCTTAGATTTTTTGGTTGATATGGAGGATGCCCTTAAACCTGACTTAACTTGACCTTGTTGTTTATTTTTCCCACCTGCAGAATATCTTGGATAAGGCTGAGACAAAAGGAGGGCAAAAAATGTAGAAAGTTAACAGCTAAGTTGCTGTAAAGGGGTATAAACCTTAAAACCACAATACATCCAATGTCTGTTTAGTTCATAGCAACAGGCAATTTATTTGGGGCTATATTAACCTGGTTTAGATATGTTTGTCAACTGCTCTACTCTCTGCTGTGGATTTGGGGATTTTGGTGGTGGAGCAGATGACCTGGCAAGGGGTAATGTTGGTATCAGTGGACACCCTCGAGGAACAGAGAAGGTAGACATCTGTCTGGAGTGATGCAGCTGTAACTGAGCTAGCCTGGGGCAAGGAAGTGGATGAGACCGAGTTTGAGAGCAGCTTCTGTGCCAGGATCTGGCTCACCATGTGCTGCTGACCAGTCAGGGGAGGGCAAAGAGTGACATGGCTATTTGGAAAGTGCCATCAGCTGGTTTTACAGGTGTGAATGCCAACAGGCTGACTGTGTCTGTGGTGGCTCATTGTGGAGCTCGCTTCTCCTTACCCTTCATCCGTGCATGAGTCTTCTGAGGGGGCTCTTAGGTGGTGTGAGAAATACTCTTGCAGACTGTATTCTGGGTCATGTTGCCTCTTGCTCTCTTCCTCAAAAGGGAAGTATGGCTATATGGAGCCAGGTAAGAGACCCATATAGTCCTGTATTGGCTCTTGACAGTGGCTGCAGTGCATAAACCAAGCATGTGGTGATACTTTCTTCTGTGTCGTGCTCTCCTGATCTCCAGGGGAGACACATCCTGTACTTAATAGCTTCCAATGGGCTTCTCTGTGAATTTGTCAAATTGTTTTCTGAACCCTCTGTAAGCTCTTGATATCCTTGGCATCTGCTGGCAATTAGCAGTTTTATAGGTTGTGGTTGAAGCCATCTGTGATACTTTCTTGTCCTGGTGCTGGATCCTATTCTGAAAGCTTTAATCAGCCTTGTTTTCTGGCAGAGCCTATGTTCATGTTATCTCCTCACAGGAAACTCCTCTTTCTCCTTTGTGTTAGAGAAAGGTGAAGTCTGCAATGTCAGTAAGAGGAGCTTTGTGTTTGAAGCCAGAGGTTTGAGTTAGCAGCATGTGAATGTGCAGGTAAGGTTTCTCCATGTACAGGTGTATTGCAGGGGTTTTGTAAGTCACTGCTGGATTTGACCAGCTCTGATTACTTAAATATACAACTTCTTATATGCAGAATAAATTTCAAAGGCCTCCTTATCTGATTGGTGACTGACAGAGAGGTCTCTAGGGGAGGGCTTTTGTGCTGGAACTGATGTGGGGTAATGGCATTCCCAGGACCATATCATGAAGGGTGCAAGAATGCGGCTGTCCCTGCCGTGCCCTGGCTTCCCCCCAAAAACCCTGTTAAATGCCATTTTGTGCTGGCTTTGGATTTCTCTTTTCCCTGTTAATGCATTACCTTGGGAACTTGCTCCTTCTAAGCAGAGGTTGTGACCAGAACTGAGCCACCCTGGGCCATTCAGTCAGACAGCAGGGCAGCACCTTCAACCTGAAACAGCAGGAAAACTCATTGATTATCAGCTGCCTGGGAGCCTTCATCCTTGGCTGCATGATTGGGGCTACACAGTTCAGTTTGATTCTGGAGGGGCAGTGGAGATCTGTGAGCAAGCTGTTTCCCCTTTCAAGGGGATGCAGTCACATTTACCAGGCAAGATGCTGAGAGGTGACCATTGCAGCTGTCTGCAGCCAGCCTAGAAAAATAACATGGTCTAAATTTCTAGATGAGAAAAACAACAGGCTGTTTTAAAGCCCCAGTTCAGAAACACGCTTAGAAATCACAGAGGCATTTAAGTTGTTTAGATTTCCAAGTTCTGTTTTCAAAAACTACTTGGAGCTCCCATGTGCCTGATTACAGTTTGGCATTAGGGAACTAAGTGCCTTGCAAGAGCGTAATTTTCTTGCTTCACCCTGCTCCTTCTGGGAAACCTTGCCCAAAATTGCCAGTTGGGGCAAATAGGAGTCTGTGCCCTGAAGGGGAAAAACTGGGGAAACTGGGGTTCTCGAGTTTCATCAGACTCTGCCCAAGCTTTCCCTTGTTTCCTGAGCAATGAATAGGTACCTGAACAGTGGCCCTTTAATGTAACCCAGAAAGTCACAACTCCTGCCCATGCAGTGCTGAGAGGGACAAAAGAACATTTCATAATTGTTTGCCCAGATAAACAAGCGTCAAGCCTGCGCTCTGAGTTAGCCTGGTGGCTTGAGTTAGCCTGCATTATCAGCAGCAGAGCACTCCTATTTGATTTCTCAGAGGATGCCCAGGCTGCTCCTATGCTCATCTCGTTAAGTAACATTTGTGATGAGTTTTTTCTTGTGTCAGGTATTACTGTTTTAAATCACCCAGGGAAATAGATCTTTGTTAAACAAAAAATTAAAGGGCTGCTTCCTAAATTCCAGTGGAAGTAAGGCAGTTGGAACTCGCTCCGGTCCTGAAGCTGGCAAAGGATAGTAACTTCAGACAGGATTACTTTTGCTGTAGTCAGAGGTGATAAGTGATAAGATTGGAAGTTGAAAGTTGAATAAGGCAAGCTCAGAGGTCAGAGACTTTCCAGGTATAAGGAAAAGGAAAAAAGGCAAGTTAACTATGCTGATTAAGCATGGAAGAGTCACAGCTCTCAAAAAAAACCCCAAACAACCAAAAATGTCCCCAAAACCAAACTCCACAAACAAACCAACCAACCAACCAACCAACCAACCAACCAACCAACCAACCCAGTCTGCCTTTAGTAATACCACTTTGGAGTTTATCAAGATACTTATGATGAATGTGTGGCTCAAAAAAAAAAAAAAAAACAACAAACCAAAATTCAAGTGTTGGTAGCCTTCCTCTTGTCTCCAGTGAAGAAATAACTCCTTGTTCCCAGCCTGTGATGTGTAGCCATTTAAAGGTGGTTTGCAAAAGGGTGAATGAGAGAAACAAGGACATTTGAGTAGGTTTTGCACCACGAGGATATCTGCTAGGAAATACTTGCAGTATATAAATTGAAGCAACAGCCTCAGCCCAGTGTCCTCACTGAAACATGGATTCTGATAAGGATATTGGGGATTTCTTTTTGAAGGAATGGGAAATAAAATTGCATCCTTCCTGTCTGCCCCAGTCCTGTAAAGGCAGACCATCATCTTTATTGTGCTAGTGCATCTGAGTGAGTAAATTCTTGCCAGGTAGTTTATTGGTGTTGATACGAAGTTATGTTCATTTAGAGGGCTTAAAATCAAATTCCAGATTGAAAGGAAAGGCCCATGATCCTTACAGATATCATTCATACTTCTGCAGAAGGTCAGTTTTAACTCACCTACTGAAAAAAAATCTCAATTCCAGAAGCATAGCCAGTCTACATGTATTGTGCCTGCCAGCTGGAGATAATCCCTTGCTGGGCAATATAATACTGCTGGTGAATGACCAGTTACCAGTGTGGGTCCTGCTCTGCATAACAAGCCCATTTTGTTGTGTAGCACTCTGTTCATAGATCCTTGCACTCCACAGAAGTACTTTTCATTGTGCTTTGCAAGGGACAGAAAGGGCATACAAAGTTCAGTGACTCATCTGAAGTTGGCCAGCAGCAAGCTGTGGACTAGGAAATGGTTCTTGCTAGTTCTATTCTAATACTTCTCCACTGATCACACCGTGCCTCCCAGTGTGGTGATTTATCAACAGTTATCTGGAGTGTGTTAGGACAGGGAAAATTCCTGGGGCAACCTGATGCAGCTCCAGCTGAAAGCCACCTGAGTGCAGGTGAGGAGGGGTTCTTGCATGGCACTGGGAGCAGCACAGTGGGAATGTGAGGGAAGGCCTGCTCTCTGGTTCAGCCCTGCAGTTGGTACATGCATGCTGTTTGTTATGGAACAAGGCCCCTTCTGCCCTGGTAAGAAAACCACATCAAGAGGAGCAGGTGACAGATGGACATATCTTGCAGACAGGAACATTTGGGGTGAAGTGAGCTGTAGTTCTTTTTACCCTTCATTGAGAATGTAGGGGCAGAGACTCTCCTGAGGTTTCCTACTGTCTTGAGGGACTGAGTCCTGGGACTGCTGAGAAGCCAGAGCTTCAGTGGAGTGATCCTGCTGAGGATTACATCCTGCTGTTAGGTGCCCAAGCCGTCACCTCCATGGGGAGTTATGCAGTGGGCAAGTGTGAAAGACTGCCAATCTCTGCTGAGAGACAAGGCAGATCTGGTGTGTCTGTTCTCCTTGGGGACATCCTGAATTTGATAGAAAGGTCCAATACAGCACAAAACACAGGGCACAAAAGGTTTCCTGTTCAGCCCTGTGGATTGTTCTAGGCTTTTGTACAGGGAGGTGAGAGGGCAGGATGCTGGCAATGGAGTCGGGTCTCAATTTGTTTTATTTTTCCTTCTTGAACTTCATAAGGCAAAGGACAAATATTGGAAGGTCGGGAAAAATGAGAAGTCACTTACTGGCAGGAATATTATTGCAGGTTTCTGAGTGACAGTAGTGCTTTCAGCCAGAAGGACCTTACCTGTGTGTGAGAAGCAGCCTTCATAGTAAGAGATTAACCAGGAAAGATGGGACACAAAGGGAAAATCATCAATTTCCATTTGCAGATGCAGAGTTGAGCACAGAGGGGTAACTGGCCAGCTTCAAACCACACCATGTTAGAGGAAACCTGGCCCAGCTCCAGTGTCATCGCTTGCAGACTGCATCCAGCATTCCGCCTCTCTTCCCCTCCTCCCCGTGGCAGCAGTGTAGTGACATGCTCTTGGAGCTGCTCCATCAGCTCGGGAGAGGCTCACAGCTTGCTGTACCAGAGCCTCTGCCAAGTGGCTCCATTAAGAATTGCTTTCATGATTACAGCGCTTATGCAAGCGGGGAGCAGGCTTTTGGGAGGATGTTTATACTGCACAGATCCTTTATCTGGCTTGGCTATCTGCTCATTACCTGCATCGAAGAATTGCCTTCCTTAGTGACCAATAAAACTAAATTGCTAAATCCAGCTTTGTGTAACCCTGTTTACCTTTTGTACCAGATTAACCTTTATCATATTTGCAAGTGTGTTGGGAAAGTAACATAAACAGAGAGGTAGGTGGTGGAGGCAAAGGCTGGCCCGAGAGAGCCAGCAGTGCCCTGCTTGCCAAGGACCCACAGATAAGAGGAGGCTTGTGCCAGGCAGGGACTTGCAGAGAGGCTGATGCCAAGCGTGTGCTAATCACCAGGGCAGTTAGAGGAGGCTCCAGCGCCTTTGCCGGGTTAGCAGAAATGGTTGAGGTTTGAGGTGAACAGTGAAGAGCCCAAAGCCTGTAGAAATTATATTGGGGGAAACGAGTCTTTAGGGCTGGCTTGGGCAGGCAGCTGCCCTGGGCAACTTGGCAGTTGGGTCGGTGCCAGGCTAACACCAGCTCCAGCAATGTCACTGTGCTGCCACACTCTGCCTTCACCTGGGGAATACCCTCAGGCGCTTTGTGCCCAGGCGCTTGGAGGATCTGGGTTCTGGAAGCTGCCAAGGGGCTTCAGGTGGCAGGGTTGGTGACCTGCTAGGGAAGGCACAGCAGGACCCAGGTGATGAGCTCTGGTGGAAGGATGTTGTGGTCTGTGGATTTTCTGGTGTGTTTTCCTACTACCAGGGATGGGAGAGTTTCCTGGAGTTCAAATGAGGGGAGCCTTCATTTGCCTGAGAGCCTGCTCCATGGGGCTTACCTGGAGCAGGCCTGGTCTCTTGGTCAGCTTGGTCACGCAGTGCTGGACTGGAGCTGGACCAGTCCCTTTCACCTTGCTGGGAGAGGGGAAAAAATTGCCTTCAGAATATTTATTGGTGAATAAATCAGGTACTCTTTGGACAAATGATCCCCTTCCTCCCTCATTGCACCACGTGTTCCTGTGCCTCTTGTCTGCTAGTGTATTTAAACCAGAACCTCACAAATTTCTAGGCTGGATTAGTCCTACAGATGAGTCCCGCATGCAGCTGGCAGTTTGGGTCCCCTTGTTGCTTACAGTTCACATGTGTTTCCTAGAAAGTGTGGTGCACAGTTTTCAGCCTGAGCAGCTGAGAAATGTGTGTGGATTAATGGCTGTGTGGATACATGTTCACTTTTTTCCTTAGTATGATGTCCTTCTTAAGATTCAGAACAAGAACCGAAGGAAAATATGCGTGAATTTGTTCACCAATATTTAATTTCATTTCTTGTGGAATAATTAGTGAATTTGAGAGCAGTTTTTGCCACATTTGGTCAAGCACTTGACACTGAGAGCTGTATTCTCCCAACACTGAGCTCCTAAGGCTGAGTCCCATGAAAGGGAAACCAGGGTTCCTCTTGGTTGTCACTCCTGTTTAATTGAATGGGAATACGTGTCCCTTTAAACACCCATCCCCTCAACGGGCCATGTTAAGCTGAATCCTGCAATTTCAATCAAGTGCCTTGTCCTTGGAAAAGGAGGTCCCAAACCCTTTTTTCCAGTTAGATCCAACCAGCCAGGAGAGGTTTCCTTCATTGCTGAAGGGATGAACAAGGGTGGTACAAAGCACTGCTTGCCTTTAGGACAAGATTTCAGAGTCCTGCTGTCCTGAAGCAGGGAGCAAAGGGAGAAGATCCTAAGAGAAATCCTGGGGGTGCCAGTATTCCCAATAAGATGTGGGCCAGAAACCTCATCTCCAGTCCCTGACCTGGAAAACCTAGATTTGCTCTGGGAATGGGGAATCAGAGCAAGCTCCCAGGCAAAGTGTATCCCTTTAATACAATACCACGGTGAAGTGTTTGTTTTCAGGAGAAGGGACTAAAGAAAGGATAGAGAATCAGCAGTCTTGTACCTGAGGCTGGCTGGTGGGTTCAGACTTCTTGGGGTTCCTACAGCAATGCATCTGGTCAGGCTTAGCTTGTGGAAAAGAACAGCCTAAGCAGTTTGAAGGGCTTTTATCTGGGTGGGAGAAGAGGTGCTACAGTTAGTTCAGCTGTCTCAATAGACTGCTGTACGGTAAGCTTTGGCTTGCAGCAAGGGGATGTGGAGATGGTGCTGCTGTGGGATCTGGTTTGGTCTATGCCTAATCATGGACCTTTCTGCTTCCTGGCTTCCTGAGAGTGTGCTGGGAGATGGAGCAGCAGGTTACAGCTGAGTGCTGGCAGGGGGATGATTTGGTGGAAAAGTTTCTAGTGGAAAATATGCAAGCAGAAGAAATTTTGGTTGTCAACAATTGCCTGTGCTTCAGATTGGACCTGGGGGTAAATATTGTGGTGGCTCAAGAGCACGAGTGGTGTTGCTTCTAGGCTGCTGGCTGGCTGTTGAGCCAGTTTTACATGCAGAGAAGTCCCAGGTGAGTGCACACATCACCTCCATGCAGCCTCATAGGCTGGTGCCGAGTCCTTTCTTGTAACTTATGCTCTAGTGTACAGTATAGCACACCGACTCTACTAGAGTCTCCTTTTACAATCACCTACCTTTGCCCATAAAAATACAGTGACTTAATGAAACTCTTCCTGTATCATGCTCCTGTCTGCACTATCACAGAATAGGGGTAATATTTAACCACTTGCATCTATCCAACCACGATGTAGGTTGTATGGCTGCTTCCGTCACTACTGAATTTATCTATCCTAAAGATGCACCTGGAAGCCAAGTATGGACTGTATCTGACCCAGCCTTCATCAAATTCATAGTAAGCTTATGTTGGCAACCATCTGTGTAGTTCCAAAATGTGTTTTCTTTTTAATATGTTTAAAGTGTTAACTAGTAAGCTGACATAAACCAAAAGACAGGAGAGGAGTGAGCATATAAGCACTGAGCTTATTTACTTTGGTGATTCCTATGATTATAAAAGAGACTTGGAATCAGGCCCTTATAACAGCAGGTTAAAAGCATCCTAAAAAGACTTCTCCCTGTTACAACCAGTAATTCAGTATTGTGCTGGCTGGAGCAATGACCAAACTCCCCACATCCAGACTATGCACAGAGTGCAGAACTGACCTTCACCCCGTTCCCAACCTGGGATGCAGTTTGGAGGTTGAAGAAGTGAAGCAAGGGGAACATGGTACCCAAGAATACCTTGGGCTTGAACAAAGACTAATTGCTTTGAACTCTTTCTTTCTATCCTAATGTGCTGTTAACCACAGGAGTGTGACTTGCATACAGCTCCTGTTTGGGTGCATTAAGTGTATGTAATGCAGGTTACACCCTGTATTGTGTGTAACATGGCTGATGCAATCAGGAGGAAAGAGGTAGAGCACCAGAGCCCTGTGCATCAATTGGAATCTTGGCCAAGAAGCTGGGTGCTTGCCTCTCTGTGTTTATTGCTGGTGCCTCTTCAGAGAGAAGCAATCACTTTGTTCTGTTTCTGAGACACCTGGAATGCAGAGGAGGTGCAGCATGATGACCATGCAAGGGAAGAGTTTGGTCTCACAGCTCCCCCAAGGAGCTTGCCCTTTCCTTTGTGCTGAGCTGAAACAGGCACATGCTTAATCTGTTTGCTGAACAAAAGCCTCCAGGTCCTTAACGTGTTAGTGGACTCTTGACAGTCCTGGTTACACAAATTACATAGTTTACATGCAATTTTGTCAGCAGCAGGTTTGCTTTTTTTTTTTTTTTTTTTAAATTATTTGAGTGACATCACAGAAAATGCAAGCTCAGTGGAAACTTTACTGTCCTGGAACTTGCAACCTTTCCAGAGCAAGCAGCACTCAAGCAGATAATCCCATTTTCTCATATCTGTGACTTTGTCCTTCCTGTCCCAGCAAGAATTTAATTGTTAGGTCTGTATGTACTGGCTCCTTTCAAATGCTGGTTGGGATGAAGGCTTTGTATGGGTATAGAAGAGCAGAAGAATGCTGATAAATACCTGCAGCTGCTTATTAACCAGTCTCACTTTTAAAGATGGCCCCCAGGAATAAGGAATGGTTATTAGCTTCAGAGGTTGAATATTGGCAAGACTGGGCTTGGCTTTTGGTTTGTCTGAGTGGTGAAATAATTTCTAAGCATCAAGGCTCAGTTCTGAACCTGGGGAGGCAGAGGTATAGTCACGTCCTAGCCTCAGTCCATGAAGTTAGGAAGAGCTTTGCTGGCAAAAATCAAATGTGAAATAGAACTTTTCCAAAGTCCTAAGCAAAACCATTGCTTACTACAGTGAAAAAATTTGCCTGTCCCCCTTACAACTACCATCTTGTTTCCAGCTCCATAAGGTGCATGTCCTAGGAATGGAATAGAATGCAAACTGCCTACAAATGTTTCCATGAAAGTGTTTTTATTAGAAAATTTTGTTGAAATATAGACTTTTGTGGGAAAGGACCAGATTTAATGATTTTCCTGTTCTGAAAGTACTTATGAAAACAAGTTTCAAGTTGTGGGCAAAGAATTCCCTTTTTTATAAAGGACTGACTTCCCCTTCCCCCTTCTCTCCTCCTCCCATTTTGGCACAAAACATTTTACTTGCAGCATTTGTAAGTTTCTGGAAAAAAAAAATACAATAAAATAGGAGTAAAAGGTGAGGGGTTTGTGGGTCAGTCTCCTTCTAGCTCCTTTCAGTCTTTCTTTTCAGGGTACTGAGCCATTGCTGAGATCTGTCCCCTGCATGGGGGCATGTTGGCCAGAGCATGGAGAGGAGTACAGGCAGGACCCTTTGAACACTTTGTCCCATGTCACCTTCTTCATCCTGTCCTTGGAGAGGTAAAGAAGACATGGCTGCCTTAATTTATATTGGGGACGAACAGGAGCTGGAAGGACATGGGGCTCTTGGGATGAGTATTGGTAATGGCTCTGGTCCATGAGTGTGCATGTCCACCTGCCTCAGGTGGCTTCCAAGACACTACAGGAGGAGTCTGTTTTGTTATGGGATGGAATCTTCTGCAAAGTTTCTCAACCAGCCTTTTTAACACTTAGTAGTTGTCATTGTTTAAATTCTTCCACTCCTCCTAGGGATTACTACAGCTGCCCTGAAGTGTAACCACCCAGACTACAACAATGCTTCATCCGTTTTTTCCCCCTCTAAGGACTGTGATGGAAGTGCACCCCCATCCTCTGCCTTCTGCTTGCCTTACATTTGCTTGTAATGCTGTGCTCCTACCATCTCTGTATTATTACATGTGTCCCAGAGAGTCCATTGGTATGGATGGTGACCAGCAGAGTGATGCTGTCCCTAGATCTTACTATGTCAGTGTCTTATGTGCAAGATTACTTTTTTGTTCATTACATATTTCTTTTTTTTACTACTTAGCATGTGTGGACAGGGCAATCCTGCTTCCTAGTGCCATGGTCCCAGTGCTGTTGTTCTCCGTTGTGCAGTGTAGACATGCTCTGCTTCCTTCTTTGACCATTGCCCTTCTCTGCTTCATCCCAGACACACACAAGCTTCACTTTGCTCTGGGGAATTGGCACGGGAATAGTTATACAGCATCAGTGGGGAGAAGCATCTCTGTAACCATACTGCAGATCAGAAATGTACTTTCTAGGCCAGGCTCAGTTTGCCCCTTGAGCCTCGATCAAATAAAGCTGGAACTCAACTTCTCACTTGCTTTTAGTGAGGTTACTCAGGCATGTGAAGGCACGAGTTTAGGCTCACAGTTAAATGGTGTTTGGTGTCCTTTGGAGAAGCTGTATTTCACGGAGCGGTCCTTTCTGGACCCTGGAAGAACAATCTGGATGCATTCCTGTGTGATTTAATCCGGGTGATCCTGCTCAGGCAGGGATCATAGTTGGATTAGATGATCTTTCGAGGTCCCTTCCAACACCTTAAGTTCTGCGATTGTGTGACTGTGTGTGAATAGTTCTCATGGATTTTCTTCCCTATATCAAGTGTATATATCCACTGGGCTGCACAGGAGAAGGTGGGAAGGGCCAACCCTGGTGCCATGGCAGGCCAGTGAAGGCCTGGCTGGTGGTGCCAGGGATGAGGACTCAGGGTTGAAGATCTCCTTATGAAGCAGAGTTGGGAAGTTGGGGGGGCAGCTGTGTGTGGGATTTTGGGGGTCTGTGGATGAGGGGATGTGCTTTGGTGATTGGAGGAGCTGGTGTGAACACCTCATTGTGCACCTGAGCAGCGGTTCCCCACATAGGCCCAAGATCTTGTGAGCTTCCAGGGTGCTTTTCATCCAGCTCTGCATGCAGGCCTGATGCAGCTGGGGCTCTTGTTTTGATCCCTGTGAAAGCTGGGGCTATGGCAGAGGTGTAAAAGCTAAAACTTGTAAAATGGAAAGTTTGCTTGTGAGGTGAAATGCTGAAAGTGTTTGTGCACCCGTTGCTTCTACTTTGACAGGGGAAAGTCCCGTGAGTCTACAACCTGAGCCTGGGTTTCACTGTGCAAACCGGAGAGGACGACTGGGAAAGGTTTTCTGAGACAATAATTTATTTGCAACCCTAAGCTCTACTGCTACCTAAATCCTATCTACTAACGAAACTACTAATAAAAAGTGTTGACTTTAAGTCAGTCCGTGTGGGCTCCCTCTGTACGGTGTCGTGGTGGTGTCTGTGTCCATTGTGTGGCCTTCCTCAGGGCTCTTCTTTTGAGGCCAGCTCTCCTCTTGCAGTTGTTGAGCAGGTGGTGACGGTCCCTGCTGAAGCTGGGATTGTAGTAGTAGAGGACCTAGAAAAAAGCAGAGGAGAGGGCTTGGTTGGCACCCAGTGTCCCAGTGGGAGCGGAGAAGGCCAAGCTGTGAGCCCCGAGAGTGTGCAAGTGCCGTACCTGGCTGTGAGCAGAAGCTGCTTCTTCCTCTGCTAGGAATTCGGGCAGGGAGGCAGATCTGGGCTCATCCGGATGGACTCTGGTGAAGCCGTATCTGTTGAGCTGGCAGATGAAAGACTTCATGTTGAAGCCCTGCCGAGGGCCAGCCCTGCCCAGCACCTCCTCTTTGAAGAGCCCTTCGTTGATGGCCACACATTTTCCCTGGTGACTCCACCACAAGGAGCGAAAGCGGCCGCTGTCCAGCATTGCCCGCAGCTTGTGCGGGAAGCGGAGGGCTGAGAAGTCCTGTGCGTCGCTGACGCTCTGTCTGGGTCTCGGGGGGACTCGTTTGGCACAGTGTCCCTCGGTGCCAGGTGTGCCCTGCGCCGTCCTCTTCCTCGGGCGTCTGGCAGGCTCCCGGGATGCTGGTGCGGCCGCTCCTTGAGAGCCAGCAGCAGCCATGTGTGGCGGCTCCCGGCTCCTCCGCAGCACGGCCGGGTGGTGTTTGTGCAGGGACAGCTCCCTCGGCCTCCTCGGGGGTCCGTGTAGCCGAGCACGGGCAGACCTTGTCCTGCCAGCTCAGCCTGCACAGGGCGACTGCCGGCGGCTGGCCCCGGGGGCTGATGGGAGACGGCGGCAGTTGCCCTGGAGACGATGCGGGGCGGTGACAGGGCAGTGGCACGTAGCAGGGCCGCGTGGCAGAAGGGAGCAGAGGAAGTGCTGAAGAGCACTTGATGTTTGCTGCCAGTGGTGGAAGTGCAGAGCCCAGAGGTCACTAAAGCCCTGCCGAAGGGCTGTAGGCAATGGGAGGGCCATGATGTGCCTGGCTGCAGCCAGGGGTGGCTCTGCAGGGAGCAGTGGGGCTGCTGCAGACTTTGGTGTGCACAATGGGCGTTTCAAAGTCTCTTGTGCTTGTGGCCTTGTCAGCTGGCTGGGGGCCATTTTGTGAGGGGGTTTTGTGCCCTTTTCACCAAGCTCCTTGTGGAGGTGGGGGCAGCCAGCAGGGGCTGATGTGTCCCCAGTC
>VXBZ01008626.1:0-66289 GCA_013399135.1 Heliornis fulica
ACTATATTTGAAAAAAGAGGGAGTAACTAAGCCCGAGAGCAACTAAGTTGGGGAAGTTCCAAGAAAGGACGATACCTGTCTGAATAGGGATGTAGCTATAGAAGATAAGGTAGCCAATCAGCTTATCTTGTGATGTGTGTGTGGGGCGTGTACAGAAATGATTTCCTATATAATGTCACGGAGTTTTGCTAATAAAGTGGAATAATTCTGCATCATATTAATGTGTCTGGTCACTCTCGGCCCGCATGGAACTAAAAGACCCCGGCAAATACATCTCCTATAAGAAGATTATATAGAATATGTAGAGTAAATGGTACATAAATCCACCCTTATAACACGAATTTATAAAAAGATAACTATATTTGGACAAAAGCTTAATAAACTCAGCAAGAACCTCTTAAAAAACCAAGACAATATTAAGATAGAAGTGAAAAATAAATGGAAACATAGAAAGACATCTTTTAAGTATAAGAGGGAAAAAAGGCTAATTTACTACTTGAATTAGAAAAAAAAGTCAGATACTATTGATTTAAACAAAAATATTTTCTATTAACTTAGTCTCCATCATCCTTGTGCTTCAGTAATATTTATAATATGTAATGTAAAATGGTAATGAGAACAATTGCTGATAACAATAAATATTGTCAACAATCTCTTCTTTATTGAACATAAATTTATCAGAAATTTCTGAGCAATTATCTTCCTAAGAGACATCATGTTACATGATGAGTCAATAGATTTGGTACAAATGTCTGAAAGTCAAATGTCTAATTTAGTCTGAGAAGCTGATAAGTCATCACTAAGTAAATTCCAATTCTCTCTCAGAGGGGAGGTTAATAATTTCCTCATCTGAAACACATGAATTTATTGTCAAACTATTTAGCTCATTGTTGCTAAGTTTCAAACACAGCAAAAGAAAAAAGTCCCATGAAATCATTTGTCTTGAAGATGACTTTTAGATGATAACACTAAATGAAAAGTAGACCTTTTAGTTTAAAACAAATTAGCTGTAGCACTACAAACTTCTATTGAAACTTTTTTTTTAAATGCAAAAACTTTTGCCTCAGAGATTTAGTGTCTATGAAATAAAAATTAAAAGCACACTTCATTTAGCTCATATCTTCACCCTTCAAAGTGATGGCACTTAGTACTTTGCAAATTGAAATAGAAATTTAAAAGCAGCTGCCAAAGCCCGCGATTACGGCGCGAACCGGGGTGAAAGTACACATCAACGCGGTGCAGATTCAATCCGTTTATTCCTTGTCCCTCACATCTTTATATACCCTTTGGTCCCAGTGTCCGGGAACATCCGGCAAGGGTGAACTTATCATTGGTTATAGTTTTCCGATTACGCAACAAATACTCGGTCCTGATTGGTTAACGCATAAATCTGTGAATTTCAAGCCTTTCAATCACTCCCCTTGTAGTCTCTTTCTTTGTTCCTAGGCAGCCTTCCGGCTCTGCGGCAAGGCCAGGGTCCCTTGCACATGGCCAGGGCCCCAACAAGCAGCCCCTAGTCACGATTCACATGAATAGCAAAAAAAGAACTGAACCAAAAATTACCCCACAAAAAAACCCCCGATTTTTTCCTCCTAGAATCAGGAGGAATGCCAGGTTGGAAGGGACTTCTAGGATTATCTGGTCCAACACTTCTTGGAGAAAGCTTCTAGACAAAATCTCTATCTAACCAAATCTTAAAATGGTCCAAAGTTGGGGAATCCAGGGGAATACACTTCCCTGGGGAGTTTATTCCAATTGTTGATCTCATTGTGAACATTTTTTCTTGTGTTTAACCAGAATATCCCTAGCATATTTTCTTCAGTGAAAACCAAAGCATTCACATCGACATTTTTACTGTGAAAGAATACTTTTCCTACAGTTTATACACTGTACATGTTAGATACATATGCTTAGGTACATCTGTCAAGATCATAACTGTTATACCTATAATACTGGATCAGAAAATATTTAACAGATCCTAGGAGGAAGCTCTGTACCACAGTTACATCTCAGGTTCAGGTTAGGTCTAAAAGCACATACTAAATCCTACATCCTCCTTGATTCCAACTACTTGATTCTCCTTCATACTTAATTTGCTGCAAGAAAGAAATACAAGCACATGAAATACAAAGCACTGTGGTATGCTCTACAGGTTTCTCCAGCTGGTTATTCAGTGAAACAGAATTAGTGGGCATTCAGATCTGATTTAATGTTTTAGTGGGTAAGTAGAAACCACTACAGCCATTGTACTAACTCCTTCAGTGGTCATATTTTGTTGTTTAGTTTTGAATGACCTTGTATTTTGTTAGGTATTATTTAGCTAGGTCTACATCTGGTTAATCTGGTTAAACAGCATATTATTAACGACTTAATGTTGCTTTCCCTTGCCAGTCATTGGATTCAAAGTCTGTGGGTTGTGAAAGGTTGGTTTTGGGTTTTTTTTTTTTCAGTTCCTTGGGTAATTTGGTTGAATATTAAAAAAGTCAGAACACACCAGACCCTAGAAATGCTTGTCACATAAATGAGTCAACACATATTTATTTTCTAAACCAACAGAATTTAACACAACAAGGTATTCCTCCCCAAATGCAAGGTGATCTCCAAAGTGAGTTTCTCCTGACCATGTTGTTTTTAAAGGACTTTTTTCCTCTGGAGTTCAGCTCTGGGAATGAAGGATGTGCTGATGCATTAGTTATATGCAGATAAATGAAAAGTTTCACATAATCTTTGAAAAGGAAAGAAACATCTTTACTTATAGAAATAAATTATCTTCTAATTCTGTATAGTCAAACTTATTTTGTCTCTGATTAGCTTTTGTGCCTTTGTCTTATTTTTCAAATTTTGATTTACTTCCTAATTTATTTTTGTTTAGTTATCTTTCAGTTGAACCCTTCACTGCTTTCTATAAAGCAGTGAAGGGTTCAACTTCAATATGAAATGCATATTACATTTTGTACAGAGGCAGCTAGCTTCCATTTTCACTATATTTTCCCTAAACTCTTCAAAATAATTTATAATTTAAGTATCAAAAGAACTTTAAAAAAACCCTAATATATTCTATAACTAGTTGTGAAAGCAAATACAGAGAATTTTAGATGTTTCAAATACATTCAAATGATTAGCCACAGATTAAAGAGATTTGTTCAAAGTAAAACTGTTAAAACTGTCACCTTGTACAGACTTGTAGAGCTTAAATATGGACCATTTTGCTCTTTCATATGGACTCCTTCAGTATATTAAGAAGTCAAAATAATAAAATATAATGTTCTTGCCATGTATCATCATATACCAGTTGGGGTTTTTTATGTCTTTCCACCATAATTTTCTATAGCTCTTTCATCAGTTCTGCATCTTCATCTGCAAGTACGTCCTGAATTGTTTGATACATTTTTGTTCGTTTCTTCTCCAGCAAGCATCTTCCTATGCATTGTTATGGTTTCTAATAAAATGAATCAAATGTTGCTGTTTTGCATGGGGAGGTTCTTGAGGTGAGGGGCGGGGGGGGAAGGCTACAGGGTTGGCTTCTGCAAGAAGCAGCTAGAAGCTTTTCTCAGGCCTGACAGAGCAAGTATCAATAGGGCTTTACCAGACCAGACTCTGCCACTGACAAGGCTGGCCAGGCCAATCAGTGATGGTTATAGCGCCTCTGGGAATCATATTTTAAGAGAAAAAAAATGCAAACAGCCGCATTTTGCCACCAGAGAAGGGAATGAGAAGGTAAAAGGAACTTTGCAGACACCAAAGTGAAGAAGGAGGAGTAGGTAGCAGCCCATGGAGAAGACACGTGATGAAGCAGGTTGACCTCCCACAGCCCATGGAAATTGAGGGGCAGCAGAGATCCCACCTGCAGCCAATAGAGAGAATCCATGCTGGAGTGGGTGGAGACAGATAAAAGATGCTGTGACACCATGAGAAGCCCGTGTTGGAGCAATCTCCTGCAGGACCTGTAGCCCTGTGGAGAGAGAAGCAAGTATGCTTTGAGAGACTTATGACTCCATGAAGGACCAGGATGGAGAAGTTTGGGCCTAAAGGTCTGCACCCCATGGAGTGTACCCACACTGGGGCAGTAGATGAAGAGCCGAGGTCCTGTGGAAGAGGACTCTCATGGAGAAATGCCCTGTTAAGCAGGAAAACAACTTGTGAGGAACTGTCTGAAACCCCCATCCCTGTCTCCCTTGTGACAGCTGGGGAGAAGGAAGGGAGAGAAATCATGAACAAACTGACGTTCAAGAAAAAAGGAGGGGGTGGTGTTTTAAGATTTGGTTGGACTTCTTATTATCCTACTCTGTTTTCTCTGTGTGTGCATAGTGTACTAAATTATATGCTTTTTGTTTGTTTCTTTTTTTTAAATTCCATTAAGGTAATTGTGGAATGATCTCTCTGTGTCCTTAACTCGACTCCAAAGCCTCTCAATAGATGTTTTCTCCCCTGTCCAGCTAAGAGGGGAGACTAGTGAGGGTCTGGCCTCCAGCCAGGGTCAAACCACTACTCCAAAACACAAACCTGTAAAAAATATTCTGGCACAGTGTGACCTTATAGCATATGTAAAGACATCTTAAGTGTGACTACTGTTTCTGATTTGTACTACAGTAGTATCCAGCTGTTATAATGATGCTAAGAGTTCAGGCATTTTCTGGATTTATGTGAGGTTTCATCTGCTCACTAACCAGAAAGGTAAGTTAAATTCCTCCTAAGACTCAGATGCCTTTGGAAGTGTAGCAAAATTTTATCTCAAGTCTCTTTAGTTCAATTGTTATGCCATTTGATTTAAAAAAAATAGCTTTCCATTTTAATGCTTATCTCAGCTTGTTTCAGCTATTTTTCTATTATTACTATTACAGGAGAGCTATTTTACATTGCCTTATCCTAGATACTAGTGGAATTAACCATATCCTTACTTCAGTAGGAAATTAATATTTTCCTTTTTATTCTTGGCATAGAATATGCCTTCTGGTGTTATGAAGGAGGAATAAGAATGGTACATACTGGAGGCTGTTAACCAGTACTCTTGGCTAAAATAAAAAAGTTTGTATTTGTCCTCAAAGTGGTCAAACCATGAGGTCAGAGGATAAGAACACCTTAGTCAATTATGATCTTTCAAAAGGAAACATTGGCCCCTGCTTTGATTTTAAAAGGAAGCTTATATATACAACTCAAAATCAGGATGGAGATGGGCATGAAACCAGAAGGAAGTATATAGACAGGGTTGTGCAGGTTTTCAGGCACACACTTCTGTCCTCAGGTCTTCATTTCTGCTTACCTTTGGCTCCATCTCATTAGACTTTCTCCCAAAACTCTGACAGTTTTTATGCAGTTGAGGTCAATAGGACACTTGGCAGGATTCAGGACTGTCCTTGGTGAGGTGAGACTGATCAGTACAGCCCTTTAGCTCCCAAATTAGGTTCTTTGTCCCATTGTGATTGTAGTATATTTCTCAAAATTTGTGTGTGTACTGCTGGCACACAGTGATAGTAAAACACCTATGGACACATGTTAAGTAGTAACTTCATCACAGTCAAACGAATCTCTAAGGAGTACTAGAGATCTCTGCCAACTATTAACAGTCCTGGTATACATTTTTCTCCCACCTCAGTTTGTCTATCCTTACCTTCATTTCAACAGATAACTTCTCATATTTGTGTTAATATCTGCTCATATTCTTTCACTACCATTAATTCTTGAAGAATGGATGTTATGTGACAGTTCCTCTCCCATCAAATATACTGGTTTCTGGTATGTATGGTGCATCCTATGATAGAAGCCTTTATGGACCGTCTTTACTGTTCCTTGGAATGGAGTTACCAGCTGGGAAAGAGGCAGAGCCAATGGCTCCAGATTTCTCTGGGATTGCTTCCTAATGAGAAGTAAAATAATCTTTTAATATAGTGTCTGGCTGAAATATATTATAGCAGTTTTCCTTGGGGTTTGGATACATTAATAAAAGTTAAATTTCAGACTCCAATATTAAAAATATCTACTCTTTCACACATGACTTTAACATGAATTTGAGACATTCAAATATAATTTATATATTGCTTACTGATTTCATTAGCTATATTACAGTGTTTGCTGCTTTTGCACTGTCAGAAAGAATTTCTCAATCTCAGGTTCACAGTGTTCTGTGAATATACTGGCATATACTGACAGTAGTAACAGGCTTTCACAGGTATGAGGTTGTGGTTCATTATTGTTTAGCATTCTGGTCCATGTTGGTAACCCAGATATTTTTGTACCAAAGAGTTTTATACATTTTGGGTCAAAGTCTAAAAATATTCATTCATTCTGCATGAATGGTCATGAGTAAGATCAACTGACATCAACATGAGATATATGTAACTTATTTCTGACCATATTTGTACGCATATATTGTCACTAAAAATGAAGAAAGGTAAACTTCTCTACATCCTAGATTTCTCTTCTTTGCATTAAAGACCACAAAATGTCATATTAACTTGCTAATTTTTAACTTTAATATTTTTGTATAGCTATATTCAAATATATACATATACTGGGGAACCTGCATGGGGAAAAAAGTAGGTCATGGTTCTCACTGACAGTACTCTTAAGAATAATTAATCAAAAGGGAAAATTTTATAATGTGCTGTATGTCACACAACAGCTGTGAATCTAGGTAGGTGTCCATCTTGCACAAATAGTAAAATAGGTTTCTATTACATCCTGACAAACTACCTGATATAATAATTAAAAAGCTCTATCTAAACTGTTTAAAAGCATCTGTGTGTTTGTATATTCACAACATCTTTTTGCATACACAATTATAAACACTAATTGCTTAAATTTTCATTTAATTACAATTTAATTTTTGACATGACTCTTTGACCTTTGGAAATTACTGAGAACTAAAATGGATCTCAGATGCTCAACTTCATATATTTTTTTCAACCTGGGATGTTGAAGAGGAAGTAGCTTTTGTGTACTTGCGTTCCCTTCATCTGATGTTAAGAAGTTAATTATATTTCTAGAAGAGACAAATGGAAGTATGCATCCACTCTAACAGAATTTTAGTAACCTTTCCCTGTCTTATTTTCTTTGTTGCTGTGATGTGCTTCTGACATCGACTGAGCCATTAAGGGGCTAGAAATACTTCTAGAAAAATTATTTTCCATCTACTTTTGCTAACATTTCAGCCTCACGTGCATAGGAAGATATATCCCCTGTTACAATAGGAACAGGAGTCCAATCTCTTTTGGAGAAGATTTGCAAAATCTCACATGACTCTCATAAAATGTTATGTTCCTTTATCACACTTTGATGTTAAATAATGGTTTCTTGATGAGTTTATATAGCCCACTGTGATGACCTCACAGGGTAGGTACTCAGGGTATATTTATTCAGAATATCACAACATTAAGTACTGTTAACAAAGCTGTGTTGCCTTCTGAATATTCATCATAAGGTATATAATTCTATGCCTTAGTGTTATTAACAGAAGACTGCAAAAATGCATTACACAAGCATGGTTTATGGATCATTGAAGTTTATTAACTCTTTCTGTAGAGTTTCACACTCACATAAAAAAGGTCTAAATACATCTAGACCTATAGATCTAACAATATGAAGGTAAAACATGGTGATTTTAGCCAATAGATTGGAAAAATGCAAATTAACTGTCTGAAATGTTTCTTTTAAAGAAAAAAAGAAACAGGAAAAAATCGAACCAAAAGATCTATCATTCAGTATGAACCAATATATTTTCCTCTTGTCCATGCTTTGGACGAGCCCGTAATGACATGAAAGTGAATGCTGTTAGAGTACAGAGAAAAAGCAGTGTAACATTAAAAGTAATGTAATATTAATAATTGATATCGTCTATAGGAGATCTAGTGCTTTGACACCTTAACAAAAAGAAGAAATTATGAAAAGTTGGATGGAAAACTGCAGATAACTGTTTAAAGCAAGAGTAAGTTAACTGTAAATATCCCTTATTAACCATGTTGGATTCTTTTTTTTTTTAAATTCAATGTAATTAAAAAGTTGCAATAGGAGACATAAGTTTTTCAATAAATACTTTGAACATTTGGTATGAAGTTTCAACTTTTGATTAGCTAACCTGAAGGAGACAAGTACTATTAGCTAAGTTTATGAGTGTATATTAGCCTTCATTTTCTGTTAATATAAAAAATGAGGGTGGGTACTGGGCATTCTATCAAAATCCCTAAATATGTTTCCTGAAGTGTCAGAAGCCCATTGGTACAAGCATTTAACATCAGTATTAGCCTATTAGCTTGATACTAGTAACAAAAGTGTGACATCTTCTGACCCTAAAGAGCCCCGCATAAAGAGAAATCCTAAAGGTTATTATTTTCTTGTCAAGAAAAGTGAATCTCACAAAGTACCCAGATTCAGAAGGGCATGTTTTCTTATCTCTGAAAGTACTTTGAAAGTATTTCATTAGCAGCAGTAAAATAATGTAACATTCTTACTAAAATTTCAGAAATTACAGGGATACAAAAAATTTGTGAGTTTAAGGTTAAAAATCCTATATACAGATAATTACTATGGAGTTACTTAGGAAATACAATACTTCTTTTACTGCAGCCTCTAACAGAAACGTTCTGGTTGGTTTTAAAAATAATTCAGCAGCTTTGGAAAATGAGAACATTCAGTGATTCATTGTCTTTTTGATGGCAACCAGTAACGCCTTGTGGGTCAGTATTACACTGCGTATTACAATTAGAAATGTTTGGCTGTAGGTTATGATTCTTATAAAAAAAGCTCATGCAGAAATTCAGGCTGTGATTCTTCATCTAAGGTTCAGATACAGGACCTTAAGACTTAATATACTTAAAACAGAAGATATTGCTCAACACCATTCTTGAGTAAAATGCTATTCAAAATCAAAGCCTAATAAAATAGAAGAATCTGTCACAAAAAATAGCCTTTGAAAATAATTAAATATCAGCTGAGAGCTACAGATATTAAAAATTAGTGTTTCTTTTCAATTTGTTTGGAGTTAGAAGTTCAACTTTATTCCAAAGCACATAATGAGCAATTATATCACACATGATAGATTCAGCAGTGACGTATTATCAGTTAGCAGCTGGATCTTTTAGAAACATAACAGAGTATGAACATGAAAGGGACTAGAACTAACCATCTGCTGAAAAAGACTGCATTACAAATTTTTTTAAAAAGCAACAGCAACAAAACAAAGTTTAGAATGCATTTTACATTTCCATATTAATCTTCCATAATTATATTCAAAAACCCATTAGCTTTTGTTTAATTGCTACTTGTGTAAGGATAATAGAGGATGGTCTGAGTCTGACACAATGGACAAACACTAGCCAGATTGCCTTGGCTAGGGGACCAGGGAGAAAGAACTTTAAACACTGTTCCCATGAGAACCAACCTTCATGTGAGAAGGAAAGCATGACATTCCCATGAGAATTGAACCTTCCTGCGTGGGGAAACCATAACATTGTTGCCAGTCAATCAGGATGGGAAGTTACCCTGTTACTTAAACGCTAACAGTTTGTTTGTGGTTTTTTTTTTGCATTCAGATTTGAACAGTCAGATTTGTCATCCAGATGCTATTTTTATCAATACAGTTCCTATGCTAATTGAAATACTATACCATAGTGATAGCTAGATAATATTGAAACATACTGATCTCACTGACATTATCGTGGATGGCAAAACACTTGAACTGATTTTTAAAGGAAGCTGCTAAAGAAAGGAATTTCTGGTGGTGTCCTTTCAAAAGAATGGATGTAGATGTTCTGATTATATTGTGACTAGACATTTATCAGGCTTGGTGTGACCCCCCAGACCTGACAATGCAGTTTTGGGGACACACACCAAACGTCTGATCATCAGATCTCCTAGATGAAAATATGAGGTTGTGTGATATGAAAATCTCAATCTTACAGCACTCAAGCTGAATTGGGTTTTCTGGGATTTGCTAGTTAGCAAATAAGTCTGTTAAGAATGCATGCAATGGAGTTTCTGGATTCCCAAAAGTAAATTCACAGTGCATAATGTCTCTTTTGGTCACTTTTAAATTATCGGTGAGGTCTCTGATTATCAACCCCTGGAAAAGGGATGCCCATTGCTTTGTAGCTTTGTTGTATGTGCAGTTAGCAGAGTTTTAAGGGAATATTAGTTTTCTGCAAATAGTAGTATCATGTCAAGATTAATCTTCAAACAGAACTGTAGGATTATGTATCAGAGTGATCCTTGTAGAGTCAAGTTTTTGTCTGAGGCAGTGCAACCCAAGCACGTGCAGGGATACAGCTGCAAAGAATTATAATCAGGCCCATTAGAAGTATTTAAAAAAAAATCTCTTCAGATATAATTTCTAAGGATCAGAAGTTTGTTGCTGCTAACAGAGAAGGGGGGTTATGGGTGGGAAAATTCTTTCCTTTGTATATCTCAAGAGAAGAAAGTTGTTTATTGTTATTTCAGGTGAAGTATTCAAGCCAAATGCTTGAAAAAGTAGGAGAAAAGGACATGTAGTATTTGTGTTTTTCTGATGTCCTGCTTTGGCAGGTAGTGGTAATCATCTCTAGCAGAATTCTCATACTGTTTCTTATACATTTTAATTATTAAACTTGGTAGGCTCATTAAACTTGACATGTGTTGTCTGTGCATTTACTGAACACCAGGTCTTACAAAATGAAATAAAATTTTCCATTAACAAAGGAAATGCTTTAAGTCATCAAGTATCATGCAGATCTGAACACCTTTATCTTCTTTTCTTGTATTCTCATTAACAGAGCTGTTAGCACTTTATGACAGAGAGTTTAAGTACAAAAGATCTAATATATTTTCAGTGCTGGCTTAAAACAAGATTATTTAAATAGATTTCAGCATAGGCACAGTACTGCTTTATTCTTTTCAATTATGCAGATCAGGATTTAAAAATTCATCCTCCTGAAACTAAAACCATCTTTTCCTGCTGCCTCTTACAGCTTTTCTTTTCTTACATAATTTTAATTTTCTTGGGAAAGAGTTAAATCATCATCCTGTTAGCCAAAAGGAATTTCACTACAAGACGACAGTGATGGTTCTTAGGAATTACTTGAACGTCTGCTCAATTTTAATGTGCTAATGAAATATTTTTGAAAGAGATACTTTCCTTTTCCTACCATGTTTCTTCTACAGGAATTTTATTTGTGCTAAGCATACCACTACTGATGTTACTTTAACTCCCTACAAGAAAGAGAAACCGGTCCTTCCAAATGTCCTCCTGGCTGAGTATTCAGCCATAAGGATTCACAATGAGGTAGGACAGTTACCTAATAGTAGAAAACTGGATAATTATAGGTCTTGGTGTTGAAAGGCTTGTCAATGGATAGAACATATGTTTGCCTATTATAAAATGAGCATCTCTTCTCTGAGGCAGAGTTGCACAACTCACTTTTCTTACAAGACACATTAAGGCTCTTTTTCTAAAAAAATCACATCATTGCAGCTATGATAGAAATGTTATGCATTCATTCTACCACAGGAGCACTGCTACTACTCAAATCTGTCCCTGCAGAAACAGGGTGACAAACACATTCTTAGATCTTTATACACAGATGACAACTGTCAGATTAGGAAAACCCTGCAATCCTGGAGTAAATATATTCAAAGAATTTTGCACTTGTGATTTAGATACTTAGAGGTCTATATCTATACTTCATCTGTTAGACATTACACTGCTATGCTATCTTTAGCACAGAAGAACTGTTACGGTGAAACTGGGAAAGCTGGGTGTGGGGCAGAGTGGGAAGAGAAAGGAAATGTCATTGTTGCCCAGCACCTGAGATTCTGCTAAACTGAAACAAATCCTGTTGCCGCTGTACAGGATAGTAAATTTGAATTAGCTTCCAGCTGCCTCCTGGATGAGGTGCTGGGACTAGAGTAGAAAACCATTACTATTTCACACTTTTCTTGGGTATGCTGAGCACCGCTCAAGAGTATGTGGAGAGACAGGTTGCAGCATCGGATGAAAAGCATAGCATATTATTTGACTCCATTTATAAGGACAAATGAGCAAAACAGAACAAAAAAAAATACACCCAAAAAACAAGCTACCAGGATATTACAGCAATGGATTTGGAAATTTTGAAGACTCATTGCTGGTCACACAATACTGACAAAAAGATCAGATAATTATATGCATAGACCAGATTTTCAGTTTGCCAGCCACTAGCAGTCTGACTGTAACCAGAATTATGGGTGCTCAATATCCTTGCAAATTGGTTCCAGCTGTTTCTAGTTTGATATGCAAATATAAAGGCGCTGAATACTGTGAGCATTTGGGCCTGTAGTTTAATGATTTCTTCTTTCAGGAGTCTTGTAGACCTGGAAACTCTTCTTTTTATCGTTTCAGAATGTGCCCTCAAGAAAATTCTTAATCCTGCTAAAGATATTGTGAAAAGTGATTATATCACATCAAACACAAATTAAATGAGCAGATGAGATTTTTTTTTTTTGTGTAATGTATAAAAAATTCTGCTTTGTTATGGAGTTAAAGCCTTGTGTTCTATCAAACATCACATGCTGCTCTACGAAATATTACATGTATTTGACAAGAATGGTGGGTGGGAAGTGCTATATCACGTACACAGTGACCTCAGAAGAAACACAGTGACCTCAGAAGAAAGCTTTCATGTTCAGCTAGACTTTTAATATGTATTATTTAAGTGTGAGTCACTTTCATTGTCATGCATTCTCTATAAGCTGAGCCGGGAAGGACTAGCAGCTCTATTTATCATAAATGTCAGGTGCGCTTGCTAAGTATATATCAAGCTACAATTTAATCTCAAACCTAAAACCAAGAATTGAAATCAGGGGAGGTTTTAAGTTCAAGACTTTATGAAGGTTGTGTGCAAGGTTTAAATAAGCAGATTCAGACGTTGTGCTTTCCTTCTCACATGAAGGTTGGTTCTTATGGGAACAGTGTTTAAGTTTCCTTCTCCCTGGTCCCCTAACCAAGTTAATCTGGCTAGTATTCATTCCATCATGTCCCACTCATACTACTCTCTTTTATCCCTCACACACAAATCAACACCAGGAATCTACTACTATAACTCTTGAGGGTGGACACTAACCTGCACCAACACAGAAAAATATCTGGAAATTAAGACTGACTACATCCATGGATCACACCTTAGATAGACACTATTTGAAATTTTGCTGCTTCTTAGTGCATATCTGCAATCAAGTATTACAACACACCCAAAAGTGTTTTCTCAGCCTGGCCTTATAACTATCAATTCTATCCTGTACTCTGAGTCCAATTAATCTGTAGGCTGCTTGCAAAATATCCTAAAAGGAAGCTAATAGAAAAATAATTTTATGCTAAATAATAGTTTGTGAAAAGAAATTTGCAAAAGGAAATCACCATTGGAAAATACCTAAATACTTGAAAGAAAAACATTAAAATACTGTAATGAAGAACTGTTGATACAGCCTCTAAATGATTTAGCATATTTTATATATCACATGGAAATAATAATAATTATAACAATATCAATAAAAATTAAGATTAGGGAAAAATCTTAAACTGGTATAATGTAACAAATATATTTTTTTATTTTAATTTGTTAATTCTGATTAATATGAAACTAACATCTAGTGTCTCATCTCTCCTCATGTCAGGCAAGGTTCTTTCTTGCCTGTGCAAGGCAGATGTGTTTGGGCTCACATCCCAAGCTGTCCATCAAAAGAGTATTATTACTACTATGTAATCGCTCAGATGACTGCAAATGTAGCACTATAATAGGGAGTTTAAAACTGCTACAGGTTTTTTTTCAGATTTAAATATTTGGTGGATTTTCTGGAATACTTCGTATCTGTGTTTTTATGTTGATGTAGAAAATTGACCTATAAGTAAAGCTGTGATCCCAAAGAGCCCTTCTTGAATTGCTGTGTAACCACAGAAACACATAAATGCCATATTGAGAAGGGACACCTCTTTAATTCTGTTTCTAGTAATGCCACTAGTTCTTATGTTTACCAAAAATTTGTTCTATTTGTACTGTAATATTCTCATCTGAATAAAAGGGACTAAAGCAAATGCTTTATTTCAGA
The DNA here is from genome assembly GCA_013399135.1 of Heliornis fulica. Taxonomy (NCBI): domain Eukaryota; kingdom Metazoa; phylum Chordata; class Aves; order Gruiformes; family Heliornithidae; genus Heliornis; species Heliornis fulica. The sequence goes on from VXBZ01008626.1 coordinate 14,047, forward strand.
AAATATGAAAGCATCTTGATATTTTTTTAGATAGAAATAATACCATTAATATCATAAATGGAGTTGGACATGTTGAACTAGGAAAAAACCCTCTTTACCTTGATCATATTGTCCAAAATATCATTAAAAATTAAATTAAAATAACAGTGAGAGTTACGTCTTTGTGATAATAATGCTGTTGTGCCAAATAGTAGAAAATTATGACGTGAGAAATCTGAAATGCTGTTCAGGAAGAAAGATTTGTTCAAAGATTTCAAAAGGCTTCCCCAGAGCAGCCAAATCTGTTTAGTCTTTAAAGCGACTCTCTGAACCTGAACAATCTTTCAAGTTTGCATAGAGTAAGAAAAAAGTTTTAGTAGTAAACAGTCATCTGGGCCAATGTAGATGTAATAAAATTGGTCATGGGATTGACAGCATGATCTCTTCCATATCTTGTCACCATGAACTTCTGTAATTTATTTGGCAGCACTACACTGTGACCTTTTTAGCCTAACTGATAAATCCATACTTGCTTAACAATTCCTTATTACTACAGGGCTTGTGTCTGGAGGGTTAAGATAATAAACACTGAGCATCAACAGCCCTGAATTTAGTCAAAAAGATTCATTCCATCTGAAAAAGCATGGGACAGGGCATGTGAGGGGAAAGATACTGAAAAGGAAAAACTGCAGAAAGTAAAGCTGTGAAGAGCTTTGAGTCCAATTTCTGACTTTCCTATATATCTCCAGTTTATCTGACCACTCAAAGGGAGTGAACAGAATGAAGACAGTTCAGGAAAGAGCGGAGATGACACTTTTAGCCATGGTCAGAATACTAGGTTGTCTTAAACTGAGTTTTCTTCAAGTGGAACTGAAAAGTCAGATTTTGCAGTTTGTTTCTACCCAAAGTAAATAGACTTGAGCAGGTGGTGATAGTAAAAGCCACAGTGAAAATAATGACATAAAGTACCTTTGACTGTGTTCCCAAGTTGGCATCCAGTGGTAACCCAAAGCACACTAAAGCTCACTTAATGTATTCTCATTTGACTGAAAAACAGCAATAATTACCATTCCTACTATTATCATCCAAAGTAATCTGCCATTCATATTGAAGAAAGAGGATAGTTTAGTCTATTTACTAAACTGGTTGGTATAAAAACTGCAATAAGATGTATAAAATTATTCCCAAATGCTCAGTCTGACAGAAAAGCAGAAGCTTTGGATATACTATTTTTCACATTACTTCTGAGCTAAGAGGTTCTTCCAACAAAGGATGTTTGTTCTCAACTGCTTTCAGTCGGCAGATCTCCTATGAACATAATACAGGAACTAAAACTGGTATTGATTGAAGGTGGATGAATATTTATATGTTTCTTTTGCGTATTTTGTGGGATTTGTGCCTTTAAGTAAACATGCCTTCAGAGAATTCAGCCTATTTCAACATTTTTAAAGGACATAATATATTTCTGATGTAATCCTGAGTCTTAAATTTTGGAATCTGACAACTAGGAACTTGGGGTCAGTACCGAACAAGCAGAGTTTGCTTTCCTTCCCTAAGGAAATAGCTGGAGCTATTCTGTATAGGGTTACTTTCCCTTTATCATTTAAAGCAAATGAGTATCTAAAATAATCCTGGAATTCCAGAACAGTACCTTAGGTTAGCATTGCATAGACCCATCGAAGATAACATGATGCAAGGGTCATTCCAAGAATCTTAGAAAGATATGTTGGATTTGGACAGGCTGTTGGTCAATGTGGAAGACAAAAAAAAATGAAGCTGAAAACTAGAGCTGGTGTAGAATATTTTCATAGGCTACAGAATATTAAACAACCGACCTAAAAATGTTTGATATGGTAGACTAGAAACAGCCAAGCTAGAAGAAGTGATAGGGAGATGGTCTTCCTTTGCCAATTATTTTTCAAAAGAAAAGCAGAAAGAGTGAGCATCTGCAAGAAAAGAACTTAAAGATAAAATTTATATATAAATATTATAATTTTATAACATTCATGTGAGACTCATAAACTTTATCTCCAAAATTGTCTTTCATAAAGTTCATCTGTAAAGATCCTTATAGTTGTTTTAATTGAACTTTTAATTAGGCTGCATATATTATTGAAAATATTTCCACTTTGATTATGTGTTGAGAAGTGTCTTTTTGCCCATGTAAAGAGGCCAAATTGGCATTCGCTTTCTATCTCCTTCAGAGCATTCAGATAAGGATAATTGCATTAGTTCCTGTCTAAAGGATGTTTCAGACTGAAGCCCTAGGGCCAAAGCACTAGGTCTTAATTGGCTGCACTACCTCTCTATTTATGTAGACAAATTAAATTAATTTAATTTTGAAAATGCTTCAGCAACAACTTTTAATCAAAAAAACCCTGAAACCAACAAAAAATCCTCTGGAATTCCACTGAAACTTAAATAGAGGCTGCCTTTAGAGAGTCAGCTATGGCACACTGTATAAAATTCTGCTCTTGAAAATCATAGGGGAGGGGAAAATAGTTCTTTTTTTATTATCCCTAGATGATTTTGCCATTAGAAATTCCAGCTTCATACTCTTTTGAACATCAGATTTTTGCAATATGATCACTGTAATGTGGTAATTTTTTCTACAACTCAACTAATTAGCCTATTCATAAGGCAAGCGTCTTGTGGTTATAATAATCTGCACCTGCACACTTGACCACTCCTTTGACATGATATTTCTAAAATATGCAAAATTACTATAATTCACAATGCTGTCTACTTCTGTGAACTTAGGATTTGACAGACAGGTGGTAAAGAAAGCCATCATTTTGATGTAAAAAATCTGGAAAAACATCAATGCCAATGAAACCCGAGACATAAACCCAAAGGGAATATGTTTAGTTTATTCTTCAGCATAGGGAAATTCTTGCTCTCACTTTGTCAAATTAATGTGACAGGTGACTAACAATCCTGGAAGCCATATGTTTCTCATATCAAGCAGACTGAAATAATCAGGCTAGGAAAAAAGGTATCTCAAGTCCATTCTACTCCAGAGAAGTTATCCTACGAGCTTGTCAGACAAACAAGAAGGAAAAATAACACAGTAGCACAGGAGAAATATGAGAGTTCATTACTGACTCAGTAGGAATAAACATTCTGGAAAAGAGGTGGAAGCCTGTCTTGCATCCTTCTTACAACACCACTGATCTAAAGGGTAGAAAGCTAATAGAAGCTCAGAGGAGGACAGGTCTTAGCAGTATGACAAGAAGAGAAAAGTGAATACACTATTTTAAGCAGAGAACACTGTTTTCATTAGCAAATGTTCCTTTAATAGACATAAGCAAAATAAGGTAGAGTGGTAGATTTATCTCTGTAAATTAAGTCAACAAGATAAACAAGCCCTAATGTTACAGTTAAAAAGTTACAGTTAAAAAAGAAAAACAAAAGAAAAAGAAAAAAGAGGAAAAAGTGTTCACATTCCAGATTTAGTTCCAGAGTTTTACTTTCTTTTCACTTTCAGGTATGTGGCACATGTGTAAGCAAACACTATTCAAAAGGTTTCAGGCAATTTACACTTCATTAATTACATTCATCATCAAGTGCATCTTCTTCCCATTTAGGTTAACCTCCTCACTAATAATCAAGACTGATCTTAGACTTCAGCAATGTTCCATCAAATTAATTCAATTGTACTGAAAAAAATTCACAGAGCTAGCTTAACATTTATAGCTTTTATTTCCAGCACTAAATGCAATGGATGACTCCTAGTAGTGTCTCCCAGAAACATGTCACTGATCATTTTTATAACCATTACAATATATTCTTAATAGCTTTAAGACATAGGGTTCTTATTCTGCAATTATTGTGGAGAGCTAAGCTCAAGCTACCCTGACATGTATAGCATCTGTGTTTCAGTTGGCTAATAATAATTGGTCAGTTTGGCATAAATCTCAGGAGAGAATTTATCCGAGTCCTACACAAGCTCTCATAAAACTTACCTAACCACCAGAGCAGATTGTGGCAATGAGGGAGCTACACTGGAACTGTTGGCGTTGTCTATTTCACATATCTAGTACATCTTCTAACTATAGATAAGAGACATATCAGTTTTCAAATTTATGAACTTCATTTTAATCAAAGAAAGATGGGCACAAACCATCTCCTCCTGTCTCTGTCATTTACTATACACGATACACTGATAAAAAAGTGTCCTGGTTCTGGCCAGAACAGAGCAGACTTCCCCAAGCAGCAGCACAGGTGAGCTGAGTTGGCTGGGGCTGTTTTACAAGCAGCCAGCACAGGTGAGATGAGTTGGCCTGGGCTGTTTCCACAACTCCTGGTATCAGTCAAGCCCCTATAAAAGGGGCTGATGGGGGAGAGGCAAGGGTTGGATTGCTGTGTGGCCCATGGGGTAGTATGGTGGTCTCTGGTAGCTTCTTGCAGGTTGGTAAAGTCTTTCTGTGTTATCACTGTGTGTGTCTGCTCGTGTTCCCCTCTAAAAGTGTTTATCGGTAAAGTGGTTTTATCCCAATCTCTGGGCCTTGGTCTGGGTTTTTTTTTCTTTCTCATAGAGGAGTGATTGTGGTGCTCAGCCTCTGCACGGGGCTTAACCACAACAGAGAAAAGTATGTGTCCTAGACCATGCTTCTGTGACCACCAGTGTGTTTAGATGTGGACTTTAGTACTTGACAGAGTGCACAGTATATTTATAATGTTCAGCCTAAAAGAGTGTATTGGTCCTATATAATTTTCTTTAAAAGCTGTAAAATGGGTTGAGAGAAATGGCTGAAATTACTTATTTTGCACATAATGGTTACAGGCTGATTAAAGAACTTTAAATGGGCCTATATTTTAAGTAAGTGCAGAAAAGTGGTAATTATACTTGAGAAGGGATTCTTCACACCAAATTACACTTGTTTAAAAGTTAGGCCTCTAATCTAAGATAGTTATCTGTATTCTCTGAAATAAATCAGAAGAGGGAGATGTGCTTTTCCTTCTTTTTCAGACAAATCTTAATATTTATATTTTACTAATAAAAACTAAAATTTGAAATTTTGACAGCAAAATCCGGGTGAGGTAAATTTTACTTTATGTAGGCAGAGCAGACTACACAGCTATAAAATCATCTTAGACTGAAAAAAAAAATGGGTCTATAGAGAAGTAAAAATTCCTCATTTGAGGAAAACCACCAAGCATAATGTTATGTTGAAAAACAACACCTTATGAAAAAGAAAAAAATGTAGAAAAATATGTGTATTTAAAGGACTGTATTTAGGAGATCTTGTTACACTTGTGGATTACTCTTCTAATCAAGAAAATGAGATTTATAAAGTATTTCAAACAATAAATAAACTTTTATTGAGGTCTTCAGAGGAGTTTCAAATTATAATTGAAAATAAATATGGCAATAATTGTATATAATGTAATAATGTTTAATGCAGGCTATCAAAAAGTTTCTATTCAAAGTTATTAATTACATGGCTTTCACCAAATCATATAAAATAGATGTGATAGCTCTAAATCCTAAAGGAATGACTGTAAAATGATTGACAATGATTCTGATTCCAGAGAAATTCCATTCTCTTGAAATAATAAGTAAACACTGCAGTCAGGTTTTAGGTTTTTATTACTTTTCTCATGATACTTTATTTGGTTTACATTTTCTCCTCTTAGAAAGGCAGCTTCTAAGATCTTTTGACCACCTGAAAAATGTCAGAAATTATTTTTGAGAAGTAGATTTCTGTCTTCCTGCTTGCAAAGAAAACTTCAAAATGAAGAAACTTGAATGTGGTAAATCAAAGGCAAATAAACGAAACCCACCAGTCTCATTAAAACCTCATCGTTTTTAATCCATTCTTCTGATATTAAGATACCTCAGTCCTGATACAAATGTGTGTGAAACTGCAGCACTGAGCAGAACTTTGAGTATAACCTTTCCTTGCTTCTGTTAAAGCAGAATCAGCAGTTCCAAAGATATCCAGTGAGAAAAAGAACAGAGCTTAGTGGCTGTTTCTATAGTTGCTCAACTACCTTAGCCCAGGATTGGGAGTTTTGGAAATGTGAGTTGTGATCTCTTCAGGAAGCAAAGGGAGTTAAGTGCTTCACCAACTGAACAACTAAGTGGGAATTTACCCTTCCCGTAAGACTCAATGTGCACATTTGCCTAGACTTCACCATAATATAACTGTCTTCACTAGTTTAGGATTTATACATTTTACTAAGGGCTGTGAAATAGAATCCGAGAAACTGAGGACTGAAACACAGAGCTGAAGACTCTTCTTAGACCTTGACTTCAGTAACCATTTCATCCAAAATTTTTGAAATGGAAAAAAACTAGGACATTTTAGAGTTTACACTGGTATGTTAACTGGAATAGACAAAATCTGGGCTTAGATTCAAATATAAAATTATTGAAAGGGCTTTAGTTGGCATTTGTTTGGGTTAAAAGACATTAAAATCTGAACTGCATCTTCCTGATAAGTAGTTTCTTGAAAAATTTCTAGTGTGTTTATTTTTGCCAGCCAGACTAGTAATTTTAGTAAAACCAAATTTGTTTTGTTTTTCTACTTATGGTATTAAACAAGTCTGAAATGTTAAAATTAAAAATATTGGAAAAAGATAAATGTTTTGGAAGAACCATCAAGAAACATCAGGTTTCCTTGGAAACCAGTATGTCCCTCTTCCTGATTGCCTCCCAACCTCTCAGTGTCAAATGTGTATGAAAAGCCCTGCTCCTCTTACAAGCGTAGAACTTCTTCCTGCAACGGTCATTCACCTTTCTGTCCTGTCACTCTTGAATACCTAATTCAAAAGAGAACAGAGAGATTTCTCAGCTAGGAGGAAGACCATCAGAGCCCTTCAAACCTGAACTCTGCTACTAAGGATTGATGGCAATGAACCGACATACAGGTTGGGGAGGAAAGAAAGGATACAGTGGGAGAATGAAAGATTGTCTAAAGTGAATAAAAAAGAGTAAAATGATAAACAATAAAAATAAGTCACTCCAATCTCCCCACCTGGGTGTAAAATGCCAAACAAAAATCTGTACAAAATGAATATATATGCTAATTAAGACAATGCATTTTCCTGTAAATAGATAAGGTGGCATATTTGGTGCAGTCTAATGCATAAGTAGACTCAAAAAATATAAAGCAGCAATTACAGCAGGCGGTTAGCCAAAAGTAAGGCTACCTGTGGGCATGATTCCAGTGGTTTGTCCCTTTTATTGTGCTTGCCCCTGAAAACAAACAAGCACTAAATAGTTGGAAAATTGTGACAGAAATCTGTTTTTTTGCTTATTCCTTTTGTTTGCAGTTTTCAAAAACAGAAATGGCAAGAGTCAAATTAAAAGGCAATAGGTTATGTGACAAAATCCCCAAAATATGCTATTGGAATAACTAAGCATTTTAGTATGAAGATATCTGACTGCTGTATTAAAAGCAATAACTCAGATGGGACCAATATTTAGAGAATTATTTGTTTGCCTTTTGCTGATCTACTGCTGCAAGAATAAAGCTACAAGTGAAAAAAAACAAAAAACCAAAAAACCAATTATCAAGAAGAAATACATTGGATATTCTGGAAAGGAAAATTGACAAAATAATCTCCCCACAGTAGTGGGGACTCAGAACATTTCTAGTTTAACAGAGCACAGCAGCATAAACGCTAAACTATGCAATGATTTGTCTGTCATCTTTGAGGATTCAAAGGTAGAGCTATCCAGTCAGAACATGTTCTTCAAGACAGAGCCAAATGTAAGCTTAATATAGACGTATTCACTGTACTGGACTTTTTTAAATTGAAGTTTGAGTTATAAATGTACAAAAACTACTAGTGAAGTATGCCAGAGAAGATCAAGAGGTATATATTGATGGAAAAAAAAAATAAAATCGGATAAGTATGTATGTAGACATAAGTCTATGTAATGATTTTTTTTCCCAAGAGAGACCCTCTGATTAAACCAGTAAGAAATAGCTAAAAATCAAAACAATTTCTTAGATGCCAAGTTAAACATGAGCTAAAACAAATTTGGTCCAATCTGTGGTCATAATTCTAGTATTCAAACATGTAAGAATAAAGTTGAGTATCAGAATTCAAAAAATTTAAAACCTTTGAACTTCATAAGCTTATTTGTGAGTGAAATTACTCCTTTGTGTTTCTAAGAACAGGCTGTATTTCTTGTCTATAGACAATTCTTAATGAAATTATTGCAAATTTGACTTAGCAGTTACTGAGTGGATTGGTTTATATTAATAAAGAGGTAATAAGCATAAACCTTAGAACTGCATATTATTAGGTAAATTAAAGATAAAATGGCATGGTTATAAAATTATTTCAAGAATAAACATTGATAAGTAGCTATTACTAAATAACCACTGTAGTCCTTTCCTTCAATAGGGATGAACCAGGCTAACAGATTCTAAGTAAAGTCTTCTTCAGTTTTCATCCTGCAGAAAAAAAGCTGTAAAATGTATTCTTTAGAATAGTTTACTAATATTACTGAGAGGCCTAGCCAGCATTAACACCCTTGAGAATATCATTCCTAAGCAGTAAGCTATGTCTTGGCATAGACAGAAGAAAAAAAATGGATAAGAAATTCCTGTCTTTAAAGAGGTGAACAGATATTATCAACAAGCAGTAATGTAGTCTCTGTTCATATAATTATTCTAGTTTCTGAAATGTGGAGGGCTGTAAGACCAGTCAAAATGTCACGTAGCTATGTGTGTTCTTCTAATTGAACAGAGAATACACTTAGAATATCTATCCTCAAATTTGCATGTCAGGTAATGATGTCAGTTTTATACTGACAGTTACCAGGTATAATGTGGTTTAAATCGAACAGCCTTCCAAATATAAGTGATTGAAGAATTAACTTCTCCAGCCGTAACTCACATTCCCACTGAGCAATTTTGGTGGAGGCGTGTAATTCCAAAGTATCTGCAAGCCCTGTAACAGTATTTAGAACCAAAAGATCCAGCTATCATAGATAAATTATTACTGTAGTTTCTGGAAAGGCAACAATATAAGAAAGGGAGACTAATTACACCATGATTATTTATAAAAGATCCATAATACTAAAAAAGTAGAATAGTGTTACCAAAACTGAACACACAAGTAAATGGGTTATAAGTATGTTATAGAATTCCTTAGTTTAAGAAATTGGTCAACTTCAAGAATATATCTTTATATTCTTGACTTGAAGTTATAATTTTTCTTTAGGGAAGTTTCTGCAGTGTGAAAAAAAAGTTGTATAATTATATTACTATCAAAAAGTCTTGCAATCCAAAACATTTGGATACAAATCTGAAAAGTGGTGAATACCTACTTTCACTGAAGAAATTGCATACACTCTTCATAATATTACTAAATGTTTTTCTATATTAATTTCTGATATGTAACTGAAATTTCAAAGAAAACACTTTACAAGGGTTATGCATAAATGTGGTGGGTTTGCAATGTGGCTTCTTTAAGAAGGGACTAGAAGCTTCTTAGAGGTCCAAGAAAGTAAATCCCAGCTGAGCTCCCAAAGCCAAACTCCCAAACCCTGTTACTGACAAAGCTGGCTGGGCCAATAAGCGCCGGTCATAGTACCTCTGGGAATCACATTTTAGAGAGAGAAAAACACAAACAGCTGCATTTTTCCACCAGAGAAGGGAGTGAGAAGATGTGAGAAACTTTGCAGACACCAAGGTCACTGAAGGGGGGGAGGAGGAGGCGCTGAGAGAGGATACCCTGTGGCCTGTGGAGAATACCATGTTGAAGCGGGTGTCCCCCCACAGCACATGAAGGATGAAGAGACACCACTTGTAGCCCATGGAGAGGCACCTGGGCCAGGCAGGAGCCCACCGTGGAGCAGGTGGAGGAATATGGGAGAATCTGTGACCTACATTGGAGCAAGCCCCTGACAGCACCTGCAGCCTGAGGAGAGAGATAAGAGGCAGAGAGAGATGCAGAGATCCATGCTGGAGCAGGTGTCCCCTGCCATCCTGGGAAGGAGAAACATCATGACTAAAGTGAAGTCTGCAGAGAAGGGAGAGGCGGGGGGGGATGTTTGTACTTCTCATTATCCGACTCTGGTTTCTCTGTGTGTGTAGTGCAGGGTAATAAATTAGAGAGTTTTCTTGCCTTTCTTTGGTGTTAAGTTGCTTTTGCCCTTGATGCTAATTGTGGAATGATCTCTCCCTGTCCTTATCTCGACTCCAAAGCCTCTCAATAGATATTTTCTCCCCTGTCCAGCTAAGAGGGGAGTGATAGAGCAACTTTGGTGGAAGTCTGACCTCCAGCCAGGGTCCAGGGAAACCCACCACAATGAACCAGAAAGCTTACAGTTTTTCTGCAGATTTGAATCCTTTGAATTAGAGTCCACTTACTTTTAAATTGCATTAAAATATCCTACAATTCTCATAAAGTAGTTTCTGTCAACTACTTTACAACCAAGCTTGAACTTATTTGTATCTTATCCTGAGAACACCTGCCTGATTGCTATGTCTCAATATTGTATTATCAGTATATAAAATGGCAAAAAATGACCCCAAAATTAATTACAATTTGATGTAATTTGAGCCAACAAAATAGTCATACTTTTAACAATATTCAGAAAATAATACTTAGAATAGTATCACAAATACACCAGATGGTGCATTTTCTTCAAATACAACTGGCTGGATGGTAAAAAACAGATGAAAGGTGGTCTCTCACTTAAATATATTTTCTTTGCTATATTTGCAGCAATAAAGTAAAAAAGTCATAGAGTTTGAATATCATTCAAGCCTTTGTTCACCAGAGTTTTGTTTGATTAGGAAAAGCCCTAAAAACAAGTTCTTTTTTTTAAGAAAACTGACAATATAACTACTTGTAGAAAGGTAATTGTTAGGAGTATGTATCTCATGCTCTTACTGAAAATGTTGAAAATATTACAAAACCTGTTTTAAATAGAAGGGATTTTATAAAGATAAAATACCTCTTTCCAAAATAAGTTTTTAAAAAAAAAAAACCCTGAACATAGATATTGAGAAATCTGCATTATGTTTTTCTCATTCAAGTCTTTCAAAACAAGAGAAAAATGTGTATGAGATTTATAGAAAGATCTGCAAACCAAAAAGCTATTTGCAATGACCAGTTTATAAGTGAATTTTTCTTAAGAAATATTAGTAATCTTGATCACCATCAAATCAACTCAATTTTTACATGCCCATTTTTTTAGGGCACTACCTAACTTAAGAAAGTCAACTCATAACTGTGAAAAGAAAGGATAGTCATAAATCAAAGTGCTAGGTAAGAAAATTACAATGGTAATATGCTTTTCTACTAGCTAAAGTCCAGGGTTTAGCTGACAATAGTTGTGACAACAAATTTTTTTTAAACTCCTCGAATTGCAATTTTGCTATCCTTGGATCAAGAAAAATAGTATGCTAAATCTGTGTCAATATAGGCAGATGATGTAATCATACAGAGATTTGGCCTAATAAAGTCTTCTACGATACATCAAGAATGAGCCGCATCTTGCTAGCCAGAATTCTTCACTGCTCTCTAAGGACTACTTGGCAAGAGGTTGGAAAAAAAATTACATGTTGTTTTACCTTACTTATTCTTTCTGCTGTCCTTTCCCAAAAATGTACCCGATTCTTGTCTCTAAATATCAAGGAATACATTGGATGATGTTCTTGAGTATAGCACCTCCATTTGCTTTCCTACACCATTGAAAAAATACTTGTGCACAACTGATGGCTCTGCCATAAAATAACTTAAAGGCACTTCAGCCTTACCCTAAAAAAAATAAAGATTCCAAGCAGAATGATAGACATGATGTTAATCATTAGAACATGCATCACTATATCCTTCTGATAATTAAAATTCACAATTGAGACAAAATGATTCAGAGGTATTAGAGAAGGCTGTCCCAGACTGTAGTTATTACTTCTTGGAGTTGTAGTGACTAATACAACATATTCCAAAGAGTTATTCTCTTAAGCATTTCACAACTACTTGTCAATACATGGATTCTAACATCTCTTTGTTTCTTGTTTATCAAGATAAACATTGATTTTAGAGACAATATGAAGAAAAAAAGGAACTATTCATTAAAATAAATAATACTTTCTCAATGTTTTCCATAATCTTTAGTATCACATTGATAGCTGTAGGCAATTAACTTCCAGAAAAATTGTCACTACCTCTCTTGTTAATAAACTGTAGGAAGACACAATACTCTTAGTAACTCTTTCTTTCTCATGATCACTGTTTTCACTCTTGCTCACTATCAGCAATGTAAGTATATAATTAAGTATGAGCTAGTCAAGGTCCTTTCTGCATATCAGAAATCCCAAAGCATCATTAATTGGAATCAACAGAGCATTTGGTTGCTTGTGATCTTATAGTTTCAGTATATAAGATATTTAATTAAAATAAATGCCCTCCCTTTCTCTCTCATAGGGGAATTAGCTCACTAAAATTTTCAAAAGTGAGAATCAGTCCTCCAGCAAACATTAGCATTTGGGAAGAAGCAGAAGACTAGGTGGATAAAGCAGCCTGTCTTCTCTATGTTATACATTTGTCCCTTGGTGCTGGATGACACTTCTACTGCTTATTCATCTTAACCTTGGTAGGACTCTCTGATGTTGCCTTTAAAACTAAGTGCAAACCTTCATTTATTTATTTATTTTATGGTTCTTTTGGATCCTTGAGTTAAGTACACAGACCACCCCACAATTCTGCCTAAATTAATTACTATGTACCAAATTGGTAAATATTAGTAAATGTGACAATTTTCCACGGTCTTCATGCTATAACAACTTACTAATTGAGTCCCTAATTATTGCCTACCCATCTCTAAAATGAGATGGACATTCTGTCTCACGGGTAGCCTGCATACAGCTAGTCCAACTGCATGTGATACGAGTTCTCTGAATGCTTCCTCAGGTGTGTGGTTTCTACATGGCTAGATGGGGATGACTGACCATAATTCTATCAGATCCTTTCCTGTTCATCTGAGCTGTACATGTATTTGTATGCTAGCTTTTACTTCTTTAGCTGGCATTCTCATCCTTTTTTCAGTAATTCCTGGACTCCTGCATATCAGTCAATACCAGAGACCTGAGGAACTGAAATGTCTTTGAACTGAGATTCAGCTATCAGCCCAACCTGCACAATTGACCTTGAGACATGGATGGGGGTGCAGTCAGTCACATATGCAAGCCTATTTCTCAGATTTCACCTGGCATAGTCTGGGTAGCCAAGCATAATAACTTGTCTTCAGCTTGTTATCATTGAAACACTGGAAAGTTATACACCTGAGCTGTCACACTTTCAGCTTCCATCTCACTGAGCCAACAGTAAACACACACACACACACACACGATCAGGTTGCCTTTACTGATATCAAATAAACCTGAAAATGATGTTCAGGTAGAAGAGATCTAACACAATATAAAGGGCAATGGTGTCAAACTTTTGGTCACTTTTGATTGCAGTGATACAAACATAACAGGAACTGTCTCATTTTTCTTCAGATTTGATATAGTAAGTAAAGCACAGCATAGTAACACATTTTTATTTTTCTTGGTTTCCTTGAAATATCAAGTGTTAGGAGTTGCTGAACCTGGTGGACTCATCAAGGCAAGGCTGCCACAACCTGATACCCCTGGGTCTCAGCCAGCTGTGGAGCTCAGAAAAGAGTTCCCAAAAGGAACTGATACACAAACACTAACAGCACAGGGGAACATGACCAACACGATCAAGACAGAAACCCTCAGCACTCAGGCTAATGTGAACAGCATCAACAGCATCACCCTGGTCCCCCCTCCGACTGATCATAATGATCTGATTAGTGCTAGTGATTGCACTCTGAGAAATAGCTGCACAGTATGGATACGTGTCAGTCTGTGGTTGCTGGCACCAGAGGCACATGTCCCCAGAGAACCATGATCACCCCTCCTGTTGTAGCAACTCTGTTCAGTGGTGGCACCACAGACATGCAGGTCTCTATGGCTATGCTGTAATCGCACTCAGACCCTTCCCTGTACACACACATGCACACAGGGTAGAGTCTCTCACCCAGGGGAAAGTTAGAAATTAAATGAAACAGTAACACAGTCTTACTAAGTAAGAAGATAGATGTAACAATAAGACAACTGATCAGGTGCAAGGCATCGCCAGGGAGATGTATCAAAATACAACCTACTTACATACCACCAACTCTTTTTATTACTTTACTTCCCTGTTTTCAAACCCCTTTTCTCCACAAATTATCTTCATCTTTATCTCATTTTCCTCACCTTTTGTTCATCCCCAAAACATACCATGATGTCCTCTATAATCCCAAGATGCATCCTATAGTAAATTCTATATCCCCAAGCTATGATCGCTCTCAGATCTAAGAGGTGCTGCAAAGACCTACTTTCATTGGCTCATAGTGGTAGGTGCCACACGGGACAAGGGACTGATGGCCCCCACTGGGACAGCCCTGGGGACCTTTGACTGGATTTCTCCACTTGATGTTGAGCCTTAGTGCTTTTGTGTAGGGAGACTAGTTGGGAGATGAACAACCTAACATTAAACCAGACAAGTGTAATGCAAAAAATACAGCGTGTTGCAAAAAAGTGTAATGAACTTTACTGTGTCTAACTAGGTACCTGACTTGAGTTGTATCTTCCAGTAAGAAGTAGTGCCTTAAAAGTTAAGCTGACCTTAGCTCTGTATTACTACATTATTTGGCATTTATAAACTGACTTGTTAAATTATGAAGAGAGAACAAGGAAGATAATTATGAAGTCATGAATGATCACTGGTCACAGCTGATGTAAAAGTCAATGCAGCTAGAACTTTTGTTTGGTGGTAATAACCAGTTTTAATACAAAAAATATATATATAACCCAAATTTTAAAGCATGCATATTCTTGTATTTCAACAGCTCAGTAAAATTTATCTATTACTCTTCTGTGACTTCCTCTGCTCTGTTGCCGCTACAGTCAGGAATGGCATTAAGAAAAAGACAATCAAAACCAATTTTAACAGTATTTTTAACCTGATTGGAACCTGAGAAAATGTGAATCGTGACATTTACACTTCTTTATACTGCATGTGGTTGAACACAAATATATATACATGCATATGTACTCTCAGGTACTTAAATATATACATATCTATTAAATGTACATATTTTTAAAATAGATTCTTACATGTAAGTATATATATCTAACCACAACTATTTTGGTGACAAGTATGAGTATTTTGAATTTTGAAATCAGTAAACTGAGTGTGCTGTCTTTTGGGAACTGTGAGTCAATCAAAATAATGAATAAAATACATCAGTGATGCACAGGCACCTGGCCCCTATAACCTTACCTTCCCCATCTCTGCCATGAAAGTCTGAGAATTACTTTAGTAATGTTTCCAGGAAGTTTCATGCCATAGACATGCAAAGAAAAGACATGCAACATTAAAGAGATAAGAAAGGACTGCATTAAAAATAGCTGCTGGTACAAAATACCCCCAAAACAACAACCCTAAAGAGCAAGAAGTGGTTGGGGTTTTTTTCTAGTGTGTCAATTATTTCGCATTTACTGTGTATACAGTGTCCATCTCTATATGAATATATCTTTCCTGTCTTTTGTAATCAAATGGCTATCATCTGACTGATGTGAGGAGGAATCTAGAACTAACTGTTCACTTAAACAGACCAACAAGATTAATTGTGCAGATCTAGTATGGAGACTCAATATTTACCATCTGCCATGTATAAAACTGAAGTATGTATCTAAGAAATTACACCACTATCTGTAGTACTTCTAAGTGTCAAAGAATTCATTTGAAGGTTTATCTGTGTCCATAATACAATAAATGCAGAAGTCACATTCATTTGACTCACAGGACAGCAGAACATACAGCTTGGTTTCTATTTTTTCATTTCCATTTCCATCTTTCATTACAAATAGATTCAAACCAAACACGATGTCTGAATATTGTCAGAGTTGTATTCATAATGTGTCAAACTAAAACCCCAGCCTATATTCTGTTTATATAAACAAACAGCCTCATGTTTTATAGCCTCTTACATCTTGCTCTAGCCCTCTTAGTTATGCTCTTTAGCTGAAGTGTTATTATTACGTATTGCTCTCAGTAACCAATCAGATTTAGAAAAAGCTTCAATTTTGTTGCTAAAGTACCTTAATGAAAACAAAAAAAGTCGAATTCAGGCAAAATCTCTAGAAAAAGAATGCACTTGGCTTAATTACTACCTGAAATCATTATGGTTAGGTTATGAACTCACAAAGGCAATGCAGAGATATACTAGGTTTATTATACAAATTTTTTAAATAACAATTTTCTTTCATTGCTTACATCACAAATCTAGTCCTGCAGATAGACAGCTAGGTGATGCCTCATCAGAGAAAACACTCACAGAAGGGTTCTTTCTATGGGAGGATATGGAAGATCAATATAGCCTATCCAGAATATATTTTTCAGTTACCAAAATCCTAAGTGATAACAGCAACCCTTTGGTATCAATTTTAAGTGCTTTGGTGCATTCATAGTGCTGAAAAACAGGCCTAAAAATAGTAGTGTCAGCTTTATATTATCAAGGACATTTTGAGCTGTCCAAAAGGCTTTCTAACTTCTTAATTATATGCAGCCCATAAAATTGATTGAACAGTTACATCTTTTCAATTTATGTTTTCAAAGACACGGAACTGCTGTAGGCAAGCCTGTGGGTGAATGTGATGCTAAGAAACAGAAGAATATTAATGAGAAAGGAACTGCCTCTCAGAAATACAAATCAAATGACCAAACACTGTATAGATAGATATAAGGGAGTATTTGAAACCCTATATGTACTACACGATGTTCATATGCTAGAAAAAAAAGTGCAGTCCTGAGCTTGAATTCTGGTACTGTCCTGAAGACTGAACTCAAAGGTGTGACCTAAACACTATTAGTTATCTTAATTATTAATCTTTCAAAGATAAGTGTAGGAAGCAGTTCCGTTTTCAATTTAAATTTCCATTGAAATGAGTTTTAAATTGTCATTTTAAAACAATACACAGAGATTTCCTGGGACACCTAATCAAGGGAAGTGACTGCACCACATGTCCACTCAGACAATAATGAAGGGCAAAACTTTAGGACACTTTACCCTCAGTATCACCTACAGCAGGTACTATAAGTTAATATTATGATCAATTAAGGGAAATGAATACAAATGATATGACATATGGTTCTGGGAGCCGTCTGGTTAGAATGCATGACTGGTCACAGAACAACATGGAGTTAGCTAGAGAATTAATTGCAGTAAAGTATATTCTTACAACTCTACTAGTATCTCAGTTCAAGGTTTCACAGATTGTACAAGGTTTATCAGACATACAATAGCAATTACATAAGTATAAGGAAAGAGTCAATTCAGACGTTCACACTATAGTAGATCTATAGTAACAGTAGGAGCCCCTTTTAGTAGAAACAACTATCATAGCAACTGTTTCTTCAGTTCAGGCACAATAACTGTTTCTGTGCCAGTCAGTTTCTATCACCTCCTATGTAGGATTCTTTGGGTAATCCAAGCACAAGCATCAGCAGATAATGAACTGAAATTGACTTTTTACGACAGAAGACTTCCTTTATAGCAGAGGGAATAAAAGAGGAAAAGCAGAATCTCTTTTGGCCCATCACTGGGAAAAAAACATAGCCTCTGGTATCATAATCACCTGGGAATCATAATCATAGAAATATAGAATAATTTGGGTTGCAACCTTAAAGGATGACCTTAAATATCACCTAGTTCCAACCCCCCTGCCATGGGCAGGTACACCCTCCACTAGACTGGGCTGCCCAAAGCCCACTCCAACAAGCCAGGGAGGAGGCAGCAACAGCCTCTCTGGGAAACCTGTTCCAGTGCCTCACCATCTTCACAGATCACTTCTTCCCAATATTTAATCTAATTGTACCCTTCACCGGCTTAACGTCATTACCGTTTTGTCCTATGACTGCCCACTTTAGGTTATGGAAAGCTGCTATAAGGTCTCCCCAAAGCTACCTTCTTCACCAGGCATAACAAGTCCAACTCTCTCATCTGTCTTCATAGGAGAAGCAATCTAGCCCTCTGATCATTTTCATGGCTCTCCTCTGGACTCACTCCAACAGCCTAATATATTTCTTGTATTGAGAAGCCCAGAGCTGGATGCAGTACTCCAGGAGTGGAGTAGAAGGTCAGAATCACCTCTCTTGACCTGCTGGCCATGAAACCCAAGGAACACATTATCAAAAAATCTCTGTAGGACTGGATTCTTTACACTGGAGAGCCCTTATACCTTTTCTTTCTCAGAAATTCACTACCAAATTTTCTATTGTCATTACTCCTTAGCTTGGTATTAGTAACCAGGGTCTTGATACTGTTACAAGTATAAGCAGTATTAGAACACTTACATAATTTGTTGGGTGAACTGTTATTGCCTTAAAGTGGAAAGTCCTTAGTACTTAGTTAGAATTACTTAAAATGAGCTTCATTACATCACATGAAAGGCCTATCAAACGTAACATCCATTCTTTGATGACAGCAAATAGCAGAAACTTGTTGAAGACATCAGGAACCAAGAAAGCAGATGGTAATACTTGCTTTCAACAGCATCCTGGGTTGCAGCCATACACAGTTCAAAGATTTATTAAATCACAGGTCATGTGATTTTTTTTTCTTCAGCAAACTTGTTCAGCTGATGTTTGAAATCTTGAACAGATGTAGCACCCATAATGTCCTGTAGAAAAGAGTTCCTTGCCTTATATGCAGAATAACTGGTTTATTTTATTTGGGTTTAATTTATCTCCTACTAGTTCCATTTTAAGTTTCTGTCACACACACAATCACACGCAGAACTGCAGGGGTTGGAAGGGACCTCAAGAGATCATCAAGTCCAACCCACCTGCCAAATCAGGTTCTCTAGAGGAGGTTGCACAGGTAGGTGTCCAGACGGGTCTTGAATATCTCCAGAGAAGGAAACCCTCCACAGTCTCCCTGGGCAGCCTGTTCCAGTGCTCTGTCACCCTCACTGTGAAGTTCTGTCTCACATTGATGTGGAATTATATTTATTGCACTTAAAAAAAATGAGTCAGCCATGTTTGTGTGAAGCCATTAAACATAATCTTTTCAACTACATTAGAAGCAGGATCCCACCCATAGTGTGTTTGAAAAATATGTGCTTATTTGTAACAGGGCTTGGACTCAGAAATACACATTTAAGCACTGCAACAAACAGGTACATCATTTGACAGTAAATCAATATTAAATCTTGACAACTTTGATACCATCAGAGATCCATCTTGTTTTTTCCCCATTTCATACTTCACAACTATCAGGTCTTCTGTTTTCTCCCCTATACATTTGAATTCAATACAACCATCTGATGGATTTGCTGTCCTTTCTTCTGATGATAGTGCCATCTTCTAATTCCAGCACTGCTTTTTCTAAGTGAATTAGTATAAACAAAAATCTTTTTGTCTTTGCACTGTGAAACTACTGAAACACCAATTTATATCAGGATATACAAGTTCCTCAATTATGCAGCAGAGGCAGTCAAATTGTACACAGCCTCTTCTAGGACCTATGTCACAGTATTAATTCCTGATTAACTGTGAACAGTTCTGTGTCTCTGTCTCAAAAAGTGATAACAGTCACTTGCCATTCCCAGGAAACTATGAAGCATCATCATATGACTTTTTTCCCAAGTGTCTTCCTTCTCTGTTAATAAACGGAACCTGGAGAAAGATGTAGTATTCTTATGCAGTGATGGTTTCCATATTGGATTTATTCTGAATAGTCTAATTATTGGGTGGAATTTGGGGTAGTTTTTTTTTTCTTTTTTGTTATTTATTTTTTTAATTTGTCTGGGGGTTTTATTTTCCCTAAAATGTCTATGTTGCTCACAAAGGCAAGGGTTTCATTGTGGTCAAAGCAAAAAAAATTCCAGATCTGTGAATCCAAAGCTTATTTTCAGTATTTTGTTCTCTGGCTCTGGTTTTCAAGCATGTTACCCTATGCTTCATGCTAATATTGTTCCATTTGTTAATTCACCAATGCAAGCGAGTAGTATATTGAAGGTGAGTAAAACTGTGTAGAGATGAGAGGAAATCTGGCTTTTAGCTAGTAAACAAGGGAGAGATCAGCACACAAATATAATCAAGGGTTTATTTCTAACCTAGATTCAGTCTGGTGTACTCATGGGACCCAATTTGCCTGTGCAATCAGTTTGTCATAAATTCTTACTGTAAATAGAGGTCTGTCAGGGTAGATTAATTCCAGCATTAAGCTCCAAGGTAGTACCTAGAACAAGTGTGAATGTGAAGGTAATATCTGCTCCGAAAGCTAGGGCCTTAAGGCCTTCACTCCTCAGCTTCTTAGAAAGAGAAGTTCAGGGTGTAATAGGAGTCCTCACACAGACAGGTCTTCATATATCCCTGTAAATGTACCATGGGCCTCTTAATGTAATGCATAAATTACTAGCATGTGTACTGTACATCTCCCAAAGGGCAGGAGAATGCAGTTGCTGGGAAGAGGATGACCAACTCTGTTTTCTGCTTGCAGCAATCAGGTTCTCAGGAAAATACACCTTCCATTTTATATTCAAATAAACAAATCCGGCATTTGATCTAATTACAGATTGCCAGGAGTCCTAAGCATCATTATCTCCAGACACTGAGAAAAATACTGTTTGTGAAAGACATAGTACTCTTTATGCTATGCAAGAGTCATTATGTATTGGCAGAGACCAATTCAGACAGTGTCAAAGTATTTTCTCTTACAAAACAAATCATGCAGGAGACAATTTGAGGAGAGGGGAGCTCTGTCTGCTTTCTTTATTTGTTACTCAATATATTGCCCAATAATTTGCTTGTATTTGATTGAGACAAAATCTATGTCATTGAAGTTACATTAAGAATTTCAATAGAAATTTTGTGTTTAGCTGTACTTCATTTCTGCCATTTGACATGTTGTCTGTTGGAATATAACTAGCTTCCCATTTTCACAATTTAATTCCTCTTTTTGTTATAAAATTAATGTCCTAGATGTTTATATCTTTGGTGAATTTTCCCATATCTGGGACTTTTCTTTGCCTGAAATTCTTTTAAACACCTGAATCATAAAATTGGTTTCATTGGGAAGCACTTCTTTGTAGAAGAGCGATGACTTCAAAGGCATTACTCTAAAAATAAATATCAGGAAGTAAAGCACAGCAGAATTTCCATCCCAGTAGAATTTCCATCACATTCGAATGTGGGGATGTAGCCCTCATGTTGAACTGTACCAGCTAATTTCTCTTCAAAGTTCAGAGATCTCAGGCCCTCCAAATAGGAAAGCAATTAGCTAGTCCTTTGCCTTGTTTTTGGTTTTTTTGTTTGGTTGGTTGGTTTTGGTTTTTTGTTTTGTTTTTTGGGGTTTGGTTTTTTTTTCCTTGCCTGTGAGATATTTGTGTTTAATCAAATACAGTTTTGGAAATGTCAGGGCTCATGCAAGTGAGGTTACTTACCGGTATGTAAGTTTCTCTAAGAACATTTATACGCAGGATTGCAAAAGAAGTTCTCAAGCCATGAAAAAAGTGTAATATGTGGATCGTCAGCTGAACACAGAGTAAGGCTTCCAGAGCAGTTTGCCATTAAAGTTTACATATGTAACATTGGAATAGCTGGGAACCTTAACTTCAGGACAGCGAGGATGGTGAAGGATCTGGAGGGAAAGTCTGACGAGGAAAGGCTGATGAGGAAAGGCTGAAGTCCCTTGGTTTGCACAGCCTGAAGGAGGCTGAGGGGAGACCTCATGGTGATCTGTGGCTTCCTGACAAGGGGTAGCAAAGGGGCAGGTGCCAATCTCCTCTCTTTGGTGACCAGTGATAGAACCCGAGGGAACAGCATGAAGCTGTGACAGGAGAGGTTGAGGTTGGATGTCAGGAAGAGGTTCTTTCCTGAGAGGGGGGTCGGGCACTGGCACAGGCTCCCCAGGGATGTGGTCACAGCACCCAGCTTGGCTGAGTTCAAGCAGCAACTGATCAGTGCACTCAGTCACTCACTCTGACTTGGCTGGTCCTGTGTGGAGCCAGGAGCTGGACTTGATCCATGTCGGTCCCTTCCAGCTCAGGCTATTCTGTTTAGACAGGCTGGAGAGCTGGGCAGTGAGAAATTTAATGAGGTTTAACAAGGGTAAGTGTAGGGTATTGCACCTAGGGAGGAACAACCCCAAGTATCAATATAGGTTGGGGACTGGCCTGCTNACTCCTTGAAAGAGTCCAGCGCAGGGCCACCCAGATGATGAAGGAAGTGGAACATCTTCCTTCTGAGGAAAGCTGAGGGAGCTGGGTCTCTCTAGCTTGGAGAAGAGGAGACTGAGGTATGACCTCATTAATGTTTATACATGTTAAGTGTGTGTCAGGAGGATGGAGCCAGGCTCTTCTCAGTGATGGCCAGGGATAGGACAAGGGGCAACGGGTCCAAGCTGGAACACAGGAAGTTCCATCTGAATGTAAGGAAAAACATTTTCATGGTGAGGGTGACAGAGCACTGGGACAGGCTTCCCAGAAAGGTTGTGGAGTGTCCTTCTCTGGAGACATTCAAGACTAATCTGGACACTCTAGATGATCCTGCTCAGGCAGCAGGTTGGACTAGATGATCTTTTGAGGTCCCTTCCAACTCCTAACATTCTGTGATTATGTGATGTCTTCAAAACTTTATTTCACAGGACTTATTTTGAATTAAGAGCCTAATCACAAAAAGTTTTTATAGAAACAGAATATCACAGGTTGGAAGGGACTCAAAGACGATTGAGTCCAGCTCCCTTTTCATTACAGTCCAAAGAAAAAACAAACCCTGTGACCAAGATTATCATCCATATGAATTCTGACAGGCTCAATGACATGACGATTTTCCTGGGAGCATATTCCATTAAGCAACTACCTTCTCAGTGAAGAACCTATTTCTAATGTCCAGTCTGAACTTTCTGTGATGAAACTTCATTCCATTTCCTCATGCCCTACGACCAATACCAGAGAGAGGAGAGCAGCACCTCTGCCCCTGCTGCCTGCCTTGAGGAAGTTGTAGAATATAAGGAGGTCACTCCTTCTGTTCTCCAAGCTGAAGAAGCCAGATGACCTCAGTAAAGTTGAGATACATGTCTGAAAATACCCCTACAGTGATCCTCTCCCTACTGCCATATCTCACAATGATTCTCTGTGTGACTAGACTCATGAAAGTAAAGGGAGGGAGGCAACAGATCATCCCATTGTCACTAGAAATTAGACCGTGCAATGGAAGTTTATGAGAAATTGAATATTTTTATACTGTTCAAATACTGACATTACAACACACATACTGGCATATGGGTATATAATAGAGAGAAAAGGAAATGACACAACATGGAGGATCAATCACCTTTGTGACAGAGATCTTGCTAGAGCAATATACTATAAAATCCTATTAAGTTTATACCACATGTAATAGGGATTCATGCAATAATTTCCATGCAAAAGGAAAGTATTTTATATTGCCAAAGAGTATAGAAAGGCAACTAGTCATAGCTGAATAAAGCATCTCCCATAAAATTTTAAAGAACTTAACACATATATAGGTTCTTCTCCAATCTGGAATTTGTTACTTTTCATTAGTGTCTAAAAATGGATTGCAAAAACCTCTGGAGTGCTACCCTGAAAATTCAGCACACGTTTGCTTTTAATATTCACTCTTCTTCATGTCCTTGTGAGTTATCAAGATTATTAGTGAATCTCATTTCAAAAATATAAGTCAATAATTTTACAAAGAATTACTGGAGCTTACAACAAAAAGTACCGACTAAACCACAACACCATAGCACTTGCAAATGATAAAGAGAAGGAGGACACCATGAGAGTTTAACTGGGACAAGCAGTTCATGGAGACTAATTTGAATTATTTTCACAAATTCTTTCAACACCCCATTATTTGAAGCTGTGCACAAACCAAGCCAACTTCTTCAATTCTTCCTTCTCTCAACAAGAATGTTGTAACAAAAGACTGACAGCTTTTCATTTATCTGAGCATCTATAATTCATTTCTAAAAGGGAAAAGAGAATGGAGAATGGTGGAAAATTACAATCCCATAATACTGGAGAAAAAATTGTTATGCATTTTGTTTTTCTACAGGTTTTCTTTTTCATTATGATTGGCTAAATTGTATCTGTATCTTAGAGTACTCCAGATTAAGGGTTTGGTTATAGAATCATATAATTATAGAATAATTTTTGTTGGAAAAGCATTTTAAGATGCATGCATGCATACATACACACACACACGCACACACACATATATATAGCATTTGACCATCAGCGTTTGATTTTACTGTTGGAGATGCCTCTAATAATCCCCTCAGAAAGTGTGGTTACAAAGATAGGTCTGTCAGCACTCCCTTTGTTCAGCTTTGTTTGCATCTTTCTGCATTACAAAGGCAGGTAAGAGATTTAGCAACATAAATATACTATATGAGTAGTATCCTTCATTACTTTCTGATGTTATGTGACACCATTTCCACATGGAGTATTTTGGGACAACATCAACTATGAAACTTTGCAAGCACAGGGGAACAATCTAACAGCTTTACAGTGTAAGGTGCCTGGAATCAGATATATTCCACCGACTCACTTTTTTTTTTCTTCCAGAATATCAAAACGAGAGATTTATGCTATTTGTTTACCAGAACGTTAATGAAACTGGAAATCATTAGAAATATGCTGTGTAATTCCTGCAATGTAATTAGGGCCAGACATCATAAAAGCAGACCCTACCAAAGGCATTTGAAGTGTCTATGCATTTGAAATTTGGAAAGACATTACCTATTGGGAGAGTGTGACAACAGACAATAGCAATAGTTTCATAATGGGTTGAAATCAACCACTGATCAGAAAATCCTGACCTGTATGCTTCTGAAGTATACTGGATATACATTCAATTTTTGTATTGTTTTCCTGTATTTGGATGGAATGGAGTTCATACTCTTACTAGTAGCTGGTATAGTACTATACTTTGAATCTAGTATGAGAATAATGTTTATTACACAGTGATTTATTTGTTACTAGGTAGTTGTAGTATCTAAGTCAAGCACTTCTGAGCTTCTCACACCCTGCCAGGGGCACATGGATCTGGGAGAGCAAAGCCAGGAAAGCTGGCCCAGGCTGGCCAAAGGGATATTCACTGCCATAGAATATCATGCTCTGTGTGTAGCTGGGGAGAAGCTAACTGGGAGGTGGGATTGCCACTTGGAAACAGACAGGACATCAAGCTTCCATTGCATGTGGTGAGCAATTGCATTTACGCATTACTTGTTTGATAGATAGATATATATTATTCTCATTATCCTAATAAACTGTCTTTATCTTATTAAACTGTCTTTGTCTAAACACGAGGTGGTTTTTTCCATTCTCTTTCCCATCCCCCTTGCAGAAGGAGGTATGAGCAGGCAGCTGTGTGGTGCTTTGCTATGGCTGTGGTTAAACCACAAGAATTTTATTGAAGTATTTTTTCAAGTTACTTATTTTTTAAGTATATTTTTGGGAAGAACTATATGAATTTCTATTACTCAAGCTCTCAACAAGGTCTGTAGCTTCTCATGTAAAAATATCAACAAAACCAAGCAATATCATTTAAGATGTAGGCATTTTTTAAAAGGTAAAATTTCAGGAAATCTATGATTTATAATTCTATATGCATCTAAGTATTTTAGTGAGTCTACTTGTGTGCACGCTATATTTTCCTAAATATAGTCTAACTGCACTGTGTTGAAATATATTTTAATTTATGGACATTTCATTTGTGGGTTTTTTTATTTTGTTAGTCAGTATTTCTCTGGTTTTTGGGGGAAACCTGACAGTTTTCTAGCACACCATTTTTTTCAGATGCATTACAGCACAAAAGCATCGCAGACGCCAGAATTGTGTCATTAGGGAAACAAGTTCTACATCCCCAGTAGAAACACCTCTCTTACAATCTTTTGCTCAAAACCACTGCCTGCTGTCTGCTCCAGCTTGTCCTATAGAATTCTTTAAATTTCCACTGGGTCTAAGGTAGCTTTATGTCTTCACAAATCAGTTTTCCGAGATTCAGCATGTTTTACCCTGGGCACATTTATCCTATAACAATGACTTCCTGTTGTGAAGCAGAACTGAAGAGAACCATTTGTCTGTGGGCAGTTAAGGCCTTGAACACAGACTGCCATCATTCTCATAGCCCTTAATTTTTTGTGAGCAAAACCCTCTCTTCACAAACTGTTACTCCTCTTTTTATAGTGCAATTTATAAAAAAAAATATTGGTGAACTGTTTCTTAATTTAATGGACTTATATTCTACCACCAGCTGCCAAATAATTTGTAGAGATACATTATCTTTTTGTGAATGTTCCCTAAGAGAGAGACAAAAGTAGAAAGGCTGTTTGTTACGTGCGTGGCAAAGAAAAACAAACATTGTCTTCTGGAAAGCAATTAAAATAGATCATCTCCCTTGGGTATGGATTAATTAGCAGTAAAGTACAAGCAGCATTTTTATTTAACCTCAGAAAACAAAAATATTAAAATCATTAATTAATACAATACCCTCAGTACAATACCATTCTGTGCTTAATCACATAACTTCAGCTTAGCTCAATGTAAAGGTTGGCTTTGCCTTCAACACTCAGATCCTAGGTTGCCTTTCAAACACTCAAACAAGGCTATGCCCATTCTTCTGATTTAGACCCCTCTCCATTTCAGTATCTTAACTCAGAACGGGGGTTCTTCACTTTTGTTTCAGGGACCTGTATGCCTCCCTCTGATTCAGCCTTGGGTCTTGGCGTGTGGATAGGGCCCCATAGGATTTACCCTGCCCAAATCCCTCTGTAGATTAATTTTGTGCTTGTTCTTAGTGAGAATATAATACATCACAGGGTGACTTAAGTTTCAAAACTTCAAGGAAAAAAAAATGATGATTTACTTTGCAGACCAGCGTGGTAACTGAAAATGCACTGACAAAAGAGAAGCTTTAGGCTTCTTTTCTGTATTTAAGAATTATTTCATGTAAAGCAGGACAAATTGTTTCTCTCTTCAAGTCTCTCCATTTCCAAAGGGACCACCAAAAGCCCTACACTTTTGAATTTTCTCATTATTAATCAATACATTTTTAATTTGTTCTCATGAAGACCTAGCTTCTGAATACCATGACTACTAGGTGAAAGCCACTTAGCTATCAAACCAGGTAGGGGTTTGGGTGTCCTTCCATGCCTTAGTGGTACCTGAATCTGGATTTCCTATATCACAGAATGTCAGGAGTTGGAAGGGACCTTGAAAGATCATCTAGTCCAACCCCCTGCCTGAGCAGGATCACCTAGATTAAATCACACAGGAATGCACCTCACATGCCACACAAAAGAAATAGAAAAATTCTCTTGGAGATAAGAATATATGCAAAGAATAGATGGATGCAGATATGACATTGATACATACCCTAACTTACCTAGATTCCTTATGAAAAATCAAAAAAAGAGATTGCCTTAGGATTAGTTGTTCGCTAGAAATATGTGTATCCTGATTTATTTCAAATGCAGATTTTTGCCAGATAGCTTTGAGCATTCTGACTCCTCTAGGTGATTGCTGTGCATCTCACTTTGAATTCCTAAACTTTCTTTCTCCTGTGCATAGAGAACATTACTTTCAAATAAAAAGGTTTCTCAGAGCCTGAATTGCAACAGAAGTGACAGAAATAACTTTACTTTTAAACTTGGGTGGTAAATACCACAGTTAAATTACTATATATCAAATTTTTTAAAAAGTAACACAATTATTAATATAAATTAATGTAAAGTAATTAGATATTCATGTACCCCATGCCTTTTTATTCCCTTGTCACTCTTCTCACATTCACAAACAGAGGAGAGAAAATCTGTCACATTGTACTTGAGGCAAACCTTACCTTAAATTTGAAACGTTGCAATCTGGTGGATATTCCAGAAGTTCCAAAGAAAGGATGGATAAATTATTCACTGCAATTGTTTGCTCTTTCTCACTAATTATTATATCATTCAGAAATGTTCTGAACCATTCTGGTACATTCAAAGTTCAAATTCCTGCAGCCTAATAAAAGCAACATAAAGTAAAATGATGAGGTTGAATATCTGAGGACCACTTCATAATTATGCTATGTTTCTTTCCTCCCCAGGGATGCTAAAGTTTATGTGAAAGACAAATAAGCCCAAACTCAAAGTAGACAAGCATTCACAAAATCCATAGGTATGGATTGTACTGAAACTCACAATATATTTTGGATATAACAAACAAATGTACACAGACGTTTGCTTGCTTCTGGCAGCTGCCTCATTTGCAGTATGCCCAGCATGAACCAGCCAGGTATCATTAGCACAGGTAGTTTAGCAAGGATTGAAAGTTTTCCTGTAGTTTAATTCAGCTTGAGTTTGGAGAGAGGGATTGTTTTTAATTTTCTTTTTAGTTTTTAGACTGCAAAGTAAAAAATCTGATAGTTTAAATAGACTAAGTTAAAAAGCAGAATGAATGTGAATATGAAAAATTAAATCACTACATCTGACAATCCAGAAAAAATGTAATGAGTCTTACAGAAGATGCCTCTCCAGCAGAACTACTTGGAAGAATGAAGTTTTGCAGAATGAAATTGAGGATTGTATTTCCACAAACAGTCATTCTACCGCAGGTAAATATAAGAATGTTTTGTCAGTTCATAATGCATCTTGGAAGAAGTTGATGCTCAATATTCCAAATTCAGATGCAGCAAAGAATCTTCCTCAACAGGAATACCAATAGGCAACACAGACCACAAGTACTGCATATTGACAGCAAAACCCTGAACTTCTTAGAAACAGATACAGTTTTGCAAAAAGGAAGATAACCCAATGCTTAGAATGAGTAGATTAAGAAAACCTATTATTGGACTTCTAATATTAGTGGTAAAAAACCCTCACAAACTTTTGTTCCCTGCACTATATCACTTCAGCAGCATTAGCTGGCTACCTCTGTTTGGATTTACAATATGAAAAGTTGTTAATAGTGCTGAGTACTACATCTTGAAGTATTAATATTGAATTAGCATTATTAATACTAATTATAATTATTATTGATTTTGTATTAGTTTTTTTAATATTTTTAATGTGGCTACTAGAACCAGTGGTGTTAGCAATCAATAATTACTTTTCAAAACCAAGGGGTTAATAAATACCTACTGCCATGTCTAAACTGTCCCAGAACAATTAAACTAAATCATGAAAGGCTCACAAAATTGAAAAATATGTATATTCATATATATAGATATAGATAGATCAAACCCAAAACGGTCAGCATAGAAATAATACCCAGACTTTTGAGTAATGCAAAAGAAGAATGTGAACTTCAAAAGTTACATTCATTTACAGAGATTCTGATGCTGAAATATCTCTCCCAAAAATAAGGACTCTCATAGTCCTTCAAATTTTAATACAAAATATCAAAATTAATTCAACATAAAACATTATTAGGGCACTGCATTTCATTATGTGTATTTATTTACATGGTTAATAACATTTGGAAGCTGTTGACAGACGGAAAAAAGAATAGTCATTCTTTTTAAAGTCTTCTGCAGTATCGATTTTTTTTTTTTTGAGTACATTATTCTCCTGTTCCTGTTTTTTGTTTTCAAATACATAGTTAATATGATATAGCAGTCAACTTTTCTTCCTTCTGCTTCATGACTTATGGAAATTATAGGTGACGAAAGTATACCTAAACCTGTAACAAAGTTTTGAGTTTACTTATCATTTAACTTTTTTCTTTTTATAATTCTGAATCTCTCATCCTAGCATCAAAAGATGTTTAGATTTTACTGCTGCACTTATTCGTATAGTATCAGTTAAACTGTATTCAGTAAGGTTAAAATTTGTTCTTCCCTGCCTAAAAATCACTTCGCATAATGCAAAAAAAAAAGGTCTGATTTGTTTTTACATGCATAGCATCTTAAGAAAGTGTATACACTCTTAAAAACCTGCTGAAAATGTCATATTTGTTAAATAAAACCCACAATATTATAAATCAGCAATACCTAAATAAACTTGACATGACACTTCAATCTCAGTAATTTTCTTTAGTAGGCAGCTATGATAATTATATTGTCCCAATGCTGTAAAAATGTGTATATTGCTTATCAAAGCTTTGATTTTTCAGGGAAATATCACCTACCTATGGATGAGAAGCACTGCATTGCAGTGAAGACTTTTAAAATCTAATTAGAAAGTTAAGGCAAGATTAGAGCAACTCTATTACTTTGTATCTCTTTTAATGAACTGTTTTTTTTCCTTGGATTCCATTTTTAAGGAGCTCAAATATAATGAGGGTGACAAGAAGGCTTATTATGCTGAACATCTCAGTAATTAATTATCATAACTTTGTTAGTGATGATTTAGAATCCATTGCATTATTTTGAATCAGTAATCTAATTAGTGTCAATTTCCTGCAGGTGAACTTTAGATAAAAAAACTTAAAGGTTTTAATTTTTTTCATATTTTAATCTCCTCTCTGAATTTATTTACACATTTATTTTTTCATCTACCTGATTTAGACTCCACAAAAATCAAACAGAGGACCTATTTAGATATCTAATCTTACTAATACAGAAATATCCCTGTGACAACTTCATTAAAGGCCCATTGGAAGCTGTTGTAAACAAGGATTTTTAGCCATAACATTTAAAAATACATTTTAAGAAATATGAAAAGAAAACACTTTTTTATTGTTATTTTTGTTTTCTTAAGCCAATAACAGATGGCATTTCACAACGATGTTATGATAAAAAAAAACCCAAGGCTAATTCCCTAACTTGGTTTCCAGTCTAGTCAATTAACAGCAGGCAAATGCTACACTAGACAAATTAGAAAGTATTAAATCAATTGCAACTATTTTTCTGGCTTCATGAAAACTACTTCTTGGGGAAAAGTCTGGGTAGAATTCTTGGTGTGATACAGTGCCCTTAAGTGCACATATTAATTCATGTTATTGGCAGATCTTCTGTGAAATCATCTCAGAAACACTCACCGGTCATGTTTTTTCCTTCCTGTAGTGGTCCAGAGAATGAAGGTATACAGAGGAAAAAATCTTGCTATTCATCATATCTCATTTATCGAGAGGCAACTGATTTTCTTTGCACAAACAGTTTGTGTCTACACTGTTGAGATTAACAATGGTCAGGAACTGATGAAAGGGTCCGTGTTATGATTTTTGACTTGTCCAAGGGGCCTGTTCCCAAAAAACTTCATGCAAATCAGGACTTACACTTGGCCATAAATAGCAGTTTGCCCATTGCTGAATGAAAGAGAGCTCAATAATATGGATGATGCTGCTGTGTTGCAGGAAGACTCAGAGTCAGAAAACCGGTTCTTCAGTTAAAGTATGACTAAAGTACTACAACTTTAGAAGGAATCTTAATTTCTTTCTCTCATTAATTTCATCTCAGATCCATCAGAATGCTTAGACGGCAAAGAAGGTCTTGTTCTCTGACCTGCTCTAGTTTTAACAGCCTGTATTATATTCTCTTAATTTTTCTCCTCCAAAGCCAACCAAGCTTGATGTTCAAAGACTGGTTATTACACATTGCTATAAAGTAAATTACAAAGCATAAGTATAATTTCTTCTTGATGCAATGTGAACACCAAGGACTGAAAGACATTTTGGATAGATGACAGTGTTTGCCTGGCTTAAGTGAATAATATTTTCCTCTAGCATAATCAATATGACTTTGTACACCAAATTGATGGAGGACTAATTCTTTGGTCTGTAGAAATATAGAACTGTACAGGCAAAACCTCTTCAGGAAAGTTGAAGAGGATTGGGGTGTGGGTTTTGTTTGGGGGATTTTTTTAAATAGCCATGCATTTAGGTTGTTAAACATAATGTGCTTTGGGTTTGTTTTTCTATATCTATTAGTGTTCCTTTTCAGTGGTTAATGGAAAAACAGTCATTTAAATACATACACAATCTGGATTTTTATTCCTAACACAGGTAGTTAGGGAAAAAATATTTGTGTAATTTTTCATTATCGAGTTGTAAGACCTTGTTTTACTTTTTTTTTTCTACCTTATAGGATAAAACTCTTTTTCAAAGCATTATTGTAAGCATTGTATATTGTAACCATTGTAAGAGGACAAGAAGGGTACTAGGGAAAACATAAAGGGAAAGGAAATTTGAGATAAAGAGTCTCAAGCTCTGTATGAAGATATAATTTGGTCTGCCCAAAGAAGTGTTTGCTATTAATTTTCCCTTTTACTTTCATATTGATATAAAGACCATAAATGTCACATACAATCCCCACATCTTGTAGAGGTGAATGTCAGGCACCTACCTTCACTCTTCTGCACTAACTTCTATTATTTACAATAAGAATTGTGAGTTCATTGCTTTTCTCCCTAAAACAACTCTGGTTTCCTACAGCTAAGCACTTCATGGAATATTACACTTCAAAATGTGGCTAATGTAATACTGAGAAACAGCAATCTGGCATCTTTACTATCTCTAAAATAAAAGTATATAGTCCATAGCAAAAAAATAAACCCCAATAAAACAAATTTTATATGGACACAAATAGAGAATTATTGACTGACAACATGGACAAAGGACAGGATGAACTCAGACAAAAGACCTTCAACAGTCTGAAGACGGAGGAGGAAAAAAGGCTAGTCCTTCAATCAAAGCAACTTCTCCCAACCCAGTCTATTCCATCTCATTCACTGTGGGATTGTGTCTCCCAAGATTTTTCAAGATCTGAGATAATACAGAGTTTAGCCTTAACAAAAAGGAGACTGCTGCTGCTTTCTTTGCTGGAACTGTAAAATAATCCTCTAACTACCTTTGTCTAAAGACCAAATGACACCTTCAAGCTATAGTATCAGCAGTGTAAAACTGAACGAACAGCTATTACACACTATTGTTCCAGTAATGCGTGCATTAGTGTCCCTAAGGGTGTATTTATGGGGATATACGGAATGATTCCAGAGGAGCTATAGCTGTCTTTTAAATCAATGATGCATGCACTAAGGAGTCCCCAAGCACTCTTTGACTGTGTCACGCCAAACAGCTCCCTTGAGACCTGCACTGAGGGAGATCTTCTGTTTCCAGTGGTAGACGGGGAACCCGGCTACTGCAATCTGGCTGAATGCAACACCCCCTCTGTTCAGCTGCAGTCACCCTGATCCTCACTGAATGAAATATTCTACTACCAAATGTAGATTCTGAAAAACTTACTTTACTGTAATATTCAGTGTCTGCTTCATAATGATTCCAGGAACTAAAAAACTCTAACATGAAAATAGTGGATTTTTTTTTTAATTAAGCAATATTTTAAGAAATGTTCTCTGTAAGTAAGAGAAAAAGATGCTGATTTATTTAGAAGCAAACTTTAAATACAGCTAAAACACTTATAGTATTTCCTTCTTGGAGCTTAGTAAAATACTGTGTTTCCCCCTGCTGTGAACTACCATAAAGGAGCTAAAACACAGGCAGCTGTGTGCACATGCACATAGAAAGTTTCTGGATTCTTTCCCCAAAATTGAAGGTCATAATAAATTAGATAAAATCATGTCTCCAACTGAAACAACTTGACCTTCTTGTAGAAGATAGGAATATTGTTGGAAACCAATGTGTTTTAACACATAAACAAAACCCCAGGAACATTGCACAAAAAACTTCATGCATACATTTATAAAACACATGTACATATATCAATTTAGCAAAGTAATTTTTAACTCTATTTGTGCATTTTATTAGCAAAAGCTGTCACTAATCACCACCTGGAATAGCTCTTGAGAGCCTGGTGCAGGATCTAGTATAGCTATAGCTGTGACAAGAGTGGGAGATAGCGGTAGCTATCCATATTGCTTACAATTTGTATTAACTAAATGTCTTGCCTGTAGGCAGCCTATAGTCCTGCACATCAGATATATGCTTGGTCTAGAGCTGGGGCTTGACACCTCATTAAGGGATTGTCACTGAGCCACCATGGAGATCCCATTGACTTTGGCCCAGAAGCTGCTGTTAAAATTGAGGAACGCCATTTTCTCTACACAAGGGCTTGTGCATGGGCATCACAAGGGCATTGGAAGCAGGAACATCTTTTTAAGGACATAGATATTTGAAGAAATAAAATTACATTGTGTGTGCATGAGCATCTGTTTGTGGTGGCATATCCAATCTTGGGCATCTCAGGTCTTTATTATTTTCAAAGACTGATGTCTTGGTTTTGACTGGGATAGGGTTAATTCCCTTCCTAGCAGCTGGTATAGTGCTGTGGTTTGGATTCAGAATGAGAATAAAGTTGATACCACAAAAAAAAATATTAGTTGTTACTATGCAGTCAAGGACTTCTTGTTTTCTCATACTGTCCTGCCCATGAGAAAGCAAGGGACACCAAAATGGGAGGGCACACAGCCAGGGCAGTTGACCCAAGCTGATCAAAGGAATATTCCATAACATATGACACTATGTTCTATATATAGCTGGGGATGGAGCAGGAGGCCAGGCAGCTCAGGGTCTTGCAAAGCATGAACTTCAGGTGATGAAAAATTGTGCTGTTCATCACTTGTTTTGTATATTCTTATTACCCTCCTTTCCTGTCCTATCAAACTG
Organism: Heliornis fulica; assembly: GCA_013399135.1. NCBI lineage: Eukaryota > Metazoa > Chordata > Aves > Gruiformes > Heliornithidae > Heliornis > Heliornis fulica. The sequence continues at coordinate 48,630 of VXBZ01008626.1, forward strand.
TCTTTAGCTCAATCTACAAGGCATTGGGGTTTTTATATTTTCCATTTTCAATTCTTTTCTCCATCCCACTGGGGGTGGAATAGAATGAGCAAACAGCTGTGTGGTGGTTTTAGCTTCCATACAGGTTAAATCTTGTCAGTTAATACGTAGAAAATATTTCAAGTGACAGTGAACTATTAATTGAGCTTTTTTTTCTTTCTTGCCTCCCTCCCCAGCCCCATTATATTTCCTTGAAGAACTTAAATCAGGGGTACCCAATACCCACATACAGCTCCCATATGTTCCGTATTTGTTCCAGTGTCTGTGACAGCCAAATATCACTTTGCTAAAACAGCAAGATAAAATGCCAAGTCTGGAAGTATGTCCTCGAGCACTTAGGCTAAAAATCAGTGAATAAGTTCTACTGATGTCTTGTTGGTATGGAAATACCTGGGACCTGCAATCAGATGTGTTGTACCAGGCTGCAACAATGTCATGTTTTCTTTAACACAAAAGTCATTACTTTTATGCTGTCATAAACATTAAGGTTTTCAAGAATCAACACCTTAACTGAGAGACAGTGTTAACTGAACCCTCTCTGTTGGTAATACAGTGGCCATTTTTCTTCAATGGTAAATCAGTTAATTTAGCTCCAGCAGTGTTATAACAGGATCAATAACCAATAAATGAAGATGTGTCTCAATGTTTCAGAAAGGACATTGATCTTGCATTAGTTATGTCCTATCTAATTTGAAAAACAATACAATGTCATATCTATCAAATTTCAAAGGTGTAAACTAGAAGAGCATAGCAGAATCCTCACTACCCAAAGCTTCCACAGGGCTCCACTGAGGCAGTTCACTACTCCAATCAGTGACTGGGAGGTGTAGCACAAAAAAGGTATGCTTTTTTACTCAATATACAATTTCACTAGCAATTACCATTACTACACATTACCCCATCGCTTGTCAAATTCTTGAACCCGACACCACCTACTCCCCTCTCTGATTCAGTACTTTTGTCTATATTTCTAAAATAGGTTTAATATATATTTTCTTTCTGGCATAATCCATTATAATTTGGTAAAAGAAGAAAGTGACGCAACAGAAAGAATTGGTTTTTGCTCTTGGAAGAAGAATTTCCAACCCAAACCCGGACTTTGTATTGACTGTTTCTTCAGTCAAGCATTAGACATCTTTAACAAATAACATTTTCAAGTATATTGCTTTTTCAATTAGAGTCCCAAGGAAGTAACTGATGCTTAGACAGAGTAGGCAATAAAAAAGTACTATAAATTTAGCCAAACAGACTGAGGATAGGCAGTCTCATCACAATCTCCCAAAACATAGAAATTCCAAGGAAAGATTAAAAATAATGATCCAAGCCAGTATATAAAAAGATGACAGGAATCCCAGAAGAATCATATTTTCCCTTCACCTCCTTTGATTACATCCCCATGCATTACAGATTGTTAGACAGGATTTAAGCATTTCATTTTCCCTGTGAATTGGGAAAATTAAGAAGGTCAAGACAGCTTTCCCACTCTTCAACTTGAAATGATATTATTAATGTCAGAGGCTTTCTATTTCCCTATCCTATGTAGCATTCCTCCATATACACTGTATTTGTACCTAGTAAAAGAATAGTCCACAGAAAAAAATATAAAGAACGAAGGTTTAAAGAAGTGCCATCTAAAGGTCCATAACAGATAGTCTTGTGTCCCCAAACCCACAAGGGCCATGAATGCCTCAGGCACTGTGGTTATCTGGAGGAGGTTGATTCAAAGTCTGGCTCCACCCATGTTATGTCAGGGTATTTCAAATTAATTTTTTGCATCTGAATTCTGTGCAGGTGTTGGCATATGGTGGGGCTGCAGGGGTGGTCTCTCTGGGAAGATGTCAGGATCTGCTCCAAGCTGGAGACAGCTGGTTCCAGCCACCTCTGCAACAGACACACCAGAGGAGACAGCTGAGACCATCAGCCAAGCTGGTTGTACTTCTGAGAAAGCACATTTAGAAAAGGGCAAAAATGTGAGGTGGAAGGAACAGCAAAGAGGGAGTGCTATGGACTGATCAACCCCCAGCACTGCAGTGTTCAGGGCATAGCAAGAGAAGAGGAGATTGGAATCAAAGAATGAATTGGAGCCTAGAAGATCTAGGGGGAGGAGGGAAGGTTGTATTTTTGTCTTTTTTGTCTCTCTACCCAAACATATTATAATTAACTCATTTTCTTCAAGTTGACCCTGGTTTTCCCTTAATGGCAACTGGCAATCTCCATGTCTTTATCTCAACCTTCAAGCTTTTTACAACCTATGTTTTCCCCCTGTCCTTTTGAGGACAAGAAGTGGGAGAACAATTGGTTGGGCAGCTGACAGCCAGCCGCAGCACCCCAAAATGAACATGTGCCTTTCAGCCTCATTCTAGTAGGCTGTTTGTTATTTGAAACAAGTGAGTCTGTCTCTACTTTTTGATGAGGTTTATTATGAAGCTTTGGTTCCACTAGTGTGTGAAAGCACCTCATCAGTCTTTAAGGGACAGACTTTTGTCTTTAAACTGATAACAGTACGATGTCTGTACAAGTGCATGATTTCATTTATTTTGTAACAGTGCTTTTAGTGGGAGGCTGGTTTCAGGTGGAAGGCAGAGTCTCACCTTCACAGACTCCAGCAGTATCAAAACCTTCACGAAGTACTTTAAAGTCTAGAACTTATGTTCAAACACCTTCAACAGAATGGACAGGATTTTTTGAAGAGCAGACTTGAGAACAGTCTTAGTTTCACTGAAGGTATTCTGGTTTGTGCAAGAGCATAAATATTTACAAGGACTAAATTTTGACTGTCTAACTCCAAGATGAATATCATAATTGGCAGACTGCTGGACCAAACTCTTTGCTCTCTCACCTTCCTAGCAAATATTTATCCTGCAGTCCAAAATTTTGCAGAGAAAACAGATCGCATCAAAACAATTAACATGTAATTGCTTGCTTATTGGTAAAGCACAATGACAAAAGGGAATGAATTCTTTACAGCATGAAATTTCCTAGGAAACTGAATTTTTCAAGTTATATCTAGAATTTATATGCTTTATAGTTCTGCTTGGTCAACATCTTATGAACCACATTTTTCAAATCCTGTATTAGTAAGAAACTGAAGAAATAATGAATGCTTATTACTGTAGCATTAAGGAGTGGGTGTGTTTAAATCCAATCAGCCAGGTCAAGAATGTTAACACTACAGGTAAATTATTTATTCTTTGCTTATGAAAAATAGAAAGTTAGTGTTAGGCTTTCTCAGATCACATCTAGCAAACTCAATTGAAGTTGCTAGTGTGGAAGGCAACTTCTGGGATTGGACTGGGACCACATTCTGGCACAGGCTGTCCAGACAAGCTGTGGCTGCCCCCTCCCTGGCAGTGTTCAAGGCCAGGTTGGATGTGCATTTGGGCAACCGGGGCTTATGGAGGGTGTTCCTGCCCATGGCAGGGGGTTGGAACTAGATGATCTTTGAGGTCCCTTCCAACCCAAACCATTCTAGGATTCTATATGCCTATGAAGTGACATATCTTTGGTTATTTACTTTTTTTTATACTTGTATTTCAGAAGGCAAAATGCCACTTCATTGAATTTGCATCTATTACTGTTTTCTAGTTATGGTTGGGGGTTTTTTCCCCTCTTAGAAAGAGGAGAAAAGCCTTGAGAATTTCTGTTATCTATTTCCACCCAGCCTTGTAGACAAATTTCTCTTTTTTTGGAGTGATGTTATCTCTCTGGACTAGGCCTCAGAAAGACTGAGGATCAAATTTTCTCAAAGTCTAGGAACAGCAATATTACCAAAATACAGCACTAACTAACCTTTTAAAAGAAAAATGTAAAGTGAAAAAACCCACAAACACAAAAAACCCAAACCAAAACTAATTAAAACCCCACAAAAAATACCCTAACATTATAGACTTGAAAGCCATCTTCTGTTATGGATGGAGAGATAAGAGGGATACACTTCACTCTTCAGAGGCAACATTTATTGATATAAAACAAAGGATGTAACAGTGTATGATAATGAATGCAAGAGCAACTAAGGTGTGATAGTAAGGTAATCTTGATTATTTAGTGTCCGGAGAACAGCCAGACAAAACTGTCAGGGAGACCCTCCCATCAAGTCACAAGGTTCAGAAAGGATCCCCTTGCTTTCTAAACTCCTCGGAAAAGCCTCGGTGAGGCTGGGTCCAGTCTTAGTCTCAGATTTGGTCAACTGTTTATGTCTAAAGAATTATATATGCAATCAACCTTTTATACTTCTTAGCCAAGATCACAAAGTTTAGTGCATTTATTCCCACTTCACTTACTGAGCACCTCTCACAGCAAGGATTCTCTTAACCTCGAGGAGAAACCTTGAGCGGTGTCCCTTTCAAGGGGAGATCCTGACATGCAGCCCATTGTCATTTCAGAAGAGATTGCAGGGCTCTTGGGCTTCTCACTATTTATGGAGTAAAAAATTGACAGTCATATTTACATACCACCTGCAGGTGCCAGCGGATGCTCTGTCCAGGTGGGCACATTAACATAGCTAGTCTATGGTTATTGTGTTATCTGTCTTCCTGAAATCACCATAAGGCAGATACAAATGGTTATGGCTTAATCCAGATTTATAGGAAAAAGTCAGGCAAAGGTGGGGGTACAGGGGAAGCAGCATACCATCACACTCAGACCTTCACACACTCACATACCACCATTAGAAACAATAAATCTGATTTAGTTTTCTCTGAGCATGTTGTTCTATTGGAAATCAGCTCAAAGACCATTTCAACAGTCAAAACCAAAGAAATTCTATGTTAATTCCATTTGTGTTATAGATAACCAAATTTGATTAATTATGTCTTTTCTTAATGTGTGTATCTTCTGATGCTATTACAAGCAGTGTCATTATTACTGTGTATTACTTCCTTATCTCATTCACTCCATTTGAAAACAGGCTGTGTTGTACTCAACTCTGGATTGGGGGCAGTAGCTGAAGCTGAGAACCTAAGCAGAAGGAGGGGAAGCAGTCTACCAGAGACTAAAACATCCTTGCCAAGATGTATAGTCAGTCTCTCAGATCTCAAAGTCATTGATTTCACCTGCATCCTGGTCTGTGCCCTACTCAAGTATCCATTACTTTTTTTTATTAATCATCATCTGAGCTCAAAAATTGGATGAAATGACTACTTAATGTATCACATCACCCTTAGATAGAAATGCAGCAACATTACGAAGACAAGCCATGAGCTTCACCTGTGAATTTCCATGCTTTTGTCAAGGAGAAAAATACCATTAATATCCTAAAATAACTATAGCTAATTTGTAAATCTGTCAGACTAACATTCTAGAAGATCCTAGAACTTTATGTGGCTATTATACATAATTGTTACACAGTGTTATAGTAAAAACACAACACCCCCCTCACCCGCCCAAAACCCCCAACAACAAACACACAGAACCCAACAAACAGCTAAACCCACCCCAAAAATACTCTCAATGAAAGCAAGTTTTTGGTTTGGTTTTTTTTTTTCTGTTTTGTCTTGGTAATGAAGAATTGCTTAAGGTGGACTAATAAGGAAAATACATAGACTACTCAGAAAATATTTATGATGATAGAGATGTGTACTTTAAATAACAGGTAATCCTCGTATAATCTGCTAAAGCATATACTTTAGGTGCATCTGAACAGTCAAGCAAGCAAGGAAGAAATGTTTTTTTCTGACTTATCTCATGACACCAGAAGAGAGGTTTAGCTGCTGAATTTTGAGACTGAATTAAAAGTAACAATCATTCCATACCTGTCCATTTCATAAAAATAAATTTGATTTGAAATAGCACCTATTCATTTATGTCAAGATAGATTAAGTAAACACTCCTTTATAAAAGTGAATTATTCACATTTGACATCAATTCCACCAACACTTCCAATTCACTCAGGTCTATACAAAACTGGATATTTAATTAGTATAATTTCCGTAACTTTTCACTTACCAACTTTAAGTAAGCTTGTGACTGTATGGCATTACTGGTGATGTCAGTTCAAAATGACTTGGCTTGTGAATGAAACCAAGTGTTACAGGATAATTTTTCATGATTACTGTTTGATGTTTAAAATTAACCACTGAATGTTAGCAAGTACCTAGTAAATCAGCCTTGAAAAATTGAATTAATCATAATTTCATCCCACTAGAAATATTTACTCAGCTAAACAGACAGATTATGCAAAAAATGTCATGATAGGTAGGTGCATTCAAACATGAGTAGTTTTACACTAAGGGTGTTACATGTTTTTACTTGTGGAGATGAGAATTTGAACTCAGTGAACAAATACACTCAGGTCACTTAATACTGATATCTTCTACGCATACAGATGAGTTTACATTGTTTTGACAGAAGGAGCAAGACAAGGTAAGAACATGTCAACATTTAATTTTCAAGAACATGCTGTAGTATTTCTCTCACATCTGCTATTTATAGAAATAATTCTGTCAATGATAGGCATTTTCTAGGGATTAAAAAACCCTAGAGACAGACTTATTAATGGAAAAAAATTTCTGGCAACTTAGATTTAGAAGTCGGATCTTTATAACGAGTTCAGATACTGCTGGAAACAAAGTAGAGATTAATTAATTTGTAATCAATTATTTCCTTTATGTTCCCCCAGGGTGACACTTAGTGTTCTGCTGCTTTTCAGCAATAGAAATATAACACACTTTTTTGAGGAAAACAGAACTGTTACATCAGTTTGGGAGGGTAATGAATACTGAAAATCATCTAGCTTGATATTTCAGTAGCCCTACCTCTTATTGAACATATTTGTCTTTTGCACTTAAAACAATTATCGATTATAAAACTTGAGAATGATTTAGATAAATTTTATAATAGGGGAAAATAAACCCAATTAAGATTGAAGGAATGGATGTAACAAGGAGTTCATCAACCTGCTCAGAATAAAAGGTTTTTTTTCAGAGATGTAGATGCTTTATCAGAACTTTCATATTTTTCACCGATATTATTTCAACATTTTTATACTGGTGTCAAAAATCTGAAACAGTATATATACAGGCATAAACTGCATGAAGTGCTAACTACAGCTCTATATTCATAGAACTGCTCTGTCAATTTTTTCTTTAATATTAATTTAATATTTTGATATAATAAATCATTTTGTTCAACCTGCTAATATGAAAAAGTATCTTCACAGTCATTGGCATCCAAGTGCCCATGGTCAGGAATTTTAGCTGAGTGTCTTGAAAGAACAAGAAACACCAGTCTACATAAGCTTAAATCCTAATTGTTGCACTATCTCCTTCCTAGAGATAACAGCCAGGATTTTAGCAAAACTTAATTTATAATTCCTTATCTGACTTGTGTTCTTACAGGGATTCTCTGAAATGCTTTAGCTAGCTATCAAAACTGAGCAGAATGACAAGCAAGGAACCAGAGTAGTCATATTGGTTTGAAATACAAACCTGTCTTTCAGAATTTGCCTTACTGATAGGGAAGTGCCAAGTGTATTGCAGGGTGCTTGTGAAAAACTTGCAGTAAGAAAGTAAGAGGGTGAGAAAATGAGAGCAATGTACAAATCCTGTACAAGTCAGACTACAAAAGCAAATAGGAAATTCAGACTCCAAGTACAATTTCTATCAGATACTGAAGCGCCACATCCAATTAATTTTAAGGAAATTGTTTAGGTTTCAAAAAAAAGTTCTCTACAATGCACTTAAAGCACTTGTTTATAAGCATCGATATTGGCCTTGTCCAGAGTTTAAGAGTTTAATATTTTAACTCTGATAGGGTTTCTTTATACAGTAGAGGAAGAAATTCCAAGGGTGAATTTGATTTTGCTACTAGTATTAATGGAAGATTGCCTAATATTTCTAAGTAGTGAAATTTATGGTATAAACCTTGTTATCTAAATTTGGTCCTCTAAAAGATACCTACCTTGTTCAAGCTAATCAGTCAGTCACTACAATCAGGAGAGAGAGTTTTCATTCTATTTATTGTGTGCCCTAATTTCAATATTAAGTGAATAGACTTCTAAAAGGGTCTCACTCAGCACTGACTATATTGAGAACTTGAATGGTTGTCTTACTCTAGATACCTTTTTTTTTCAGCTGACTACAATGCACGGGTATAAACAGAAACTGATGTTGTTGAAAACTTCAGGCTACTGGTTTGGAGTTTTTTTGAGCATCAATCCACATTACTTGCACATATCCAAACAGAAAAGGCATTATCAGATCAAAAAATCTTTTCAATCTTCCATTTTTATCTTTCTACAATGTTTAGTGTAGAAAGCCCTTTCTCACCCCTGTTAAAAGATGGAAAGCTGATTCTCAAGGCAAACTCAATGGATACCTCAATATGAACCATAACATTTACTATTTTGTTAAACTTCTTTGTATGAGTTCAATCTTTCCTCAGTTCAGTTACTTTTCATGTACTGAGAGATGGGCCTCTGGGATATTTGTAACCTGTAGAATAGAAGAGGGATATGGAGGATTTGCCTTGCTTCAGTGCTTCCCTCATTTATTTCAAAAACTCCCCAACTGGGTCTCTTCCCTGTTTGGTTGCTGTACTGTAGTGCTCTTGAAACATCTGCCAGAGCTACAGATTTTGGAGTGTAAGACTTTGATTCATGCCTATATATTGTGTTGAACACTTCATGCATCAGCTTGTGTAATCCTTTCATCACCCTTCCACTTTAGCACAGTCCTGCTTTTTTCCTATGGTGTGTTAACTTGTATGCTAGTGCAGAATATCAGATCTGGTCCTTGACTGTCCCTCTCAGAGGTATAATTATGAACTATGAAATCAGAAATTCATTTTTGCACATCAAAATTTGAGGGAACGCGGATTATAAACCCTCTTTAGAAACAAGAATTCATGTAACATTTAGAAAGTAATGGACAAAAATAGCAAAATAGAACTAAAATGCCATTTGTCAGTTTGATAGCTTTTTCCTTTAAATCTTTTTGGAGGCTAATCTAAAAATATTTAAATAGCTTTTGTAACAAGGGTTCTTTTGAGTTTTGTTTTTTGATAGTTTTTTTTTAAAAGGGAAGAGGTACTTCTATCATTACTTTATATTGAGTAGGAGCTCCTCCAGGTGACATACCATACACAGTGATGTGCCACAAAAAAAAAGTACCAAAATGACACATATATCCCAATCATATAGCCTGCAGTTTTTAAGTAATACACCCTCCAAGTGCATTAAAATTATTGCCTGTATGTTGGGGCATCAAGGTATGTCACCTACATTCAACATCTTGACAGAGCACCAATGCCTCCAGTAGATAAATTAGTGCTTGGAAAACAACTGTTTTACAGCTCTCAGTACTGAAACTCTTAATTTAATTGATAAAAGACATGGATCATAAGCATCAACAGTGAAAACAGTTATCAATATGCACTCATTTCAATCTCAGATGGATATAACCTAAGTTAGATTGCTTATAAATTCACTTTATCAGTAATATTATAGAGATATAAGAACAGGAACCAACTAGGCTTTTCAGGAGAAATAATTAAGTGTGTGTTAGTTTCCAAAACAGAAATAGAGTATTTAACTTATCATCAATGGGTTCAGAATCTTTGCCAGAACTGTGGAATGTTTTTTCTTTAATAACAGTATTATCTTTTTAGTAAAGAATAGAGAGACTTAATTCTGTACAACATCCACCAGCGTAATTCAGAATGTTAAAATTTTAATAAGGCTGTTTCAGCATCAGATGTAACCGATATTGAAGTCTAGCAGTTTGTCAAGGTATTGTTTTCTGTGTTAAACAGAATGGATCTGCAGGGTTTTGAGCAAAAAAATATTCTTTTGAAAGGAGTTCTTAAAGAAGGAAATTAAAGACAATATTGCTGATTTAAAAAATAAAACTTTCAGGGGCAGTATTAAAAAATGTTCAGCTAATTCCTTCCTGCTCTTTCCCCGAAGTATTTACCCAGTGTTGAATACTCTTGAGAGCAAGTCGATCTTTCAGATGCATCATACTTTTTTTGGGATAGAAAATGTCACAGTCCATCCTGTCTTTTGATACTTTCCATTTTAAATAGAATTGTAGTATGGATATTGAATGAGAACTTGTTTTCAGTATCAGAAGAGACCCTACAGATAATGTTGTTACTAGCAATAGTAGTATGATGGCTATAATTTTTTGTGTTCAGTTCCACCAAGAAGATACAGCATTAGAAACCACAGATCCTCAGAGAGAAGCATAACTTATATCTCCAAAATGTTTTCAGTCTGAGTAAATAAGGTTGGAAATCTCCTACAGCAAGTGAAATTCCAGCATCATAAATATCAAAGAAATCTGCTTACAGAGTTCACTGAGAGAACTGATGCAAATCAAGAAGCTCTGGAGGAACAAGCATTAAACCCATGTAAACACTAGATCTTTAGAACAGTCCATGTCTTAGATACAAGATGCTTATCAGGAAATGAGTTGAGAGCATAAGGGACCCACAATCAGAAAATCATGTAAGTGCTCATTTAAATAGAGGGGAATGAGTCTACCTACTAAGATTTAATAATATGTTGTGTAACTGGTGTTCTGAAAACTAGGCATATAATGGTAAAATAAGATACCTGAGAAAAAAAAAAAAGGAGTGCTTATTGGAAAACCCCCCAAAACAAGTTAAGGTAACAAAATTTAACACAATATTTTTGACTGTTTAGATCAAATAAGGTAGAAAACAATGTTTCTTCTGCCCATGTGCCCTAATTTGAGAGAATCTACGCCTCTGAATGACATCAGGCAGTTAATACCTTTTATTAAAATGACTGTAGTCCTTTACCTCTGACAGTAATTAACATTTGAAATGTTCTATCCAGATCAAGTTACAGCATAAATTGTTATGACTACTACATTTACAACTGGACTTCATAATCAAGAGAAAGGAAAGGACAAAGTAAAAGGTGCTTTAATGTCACTTATAAGTCATTGGGTAGCTACTAACACACTAAATATAGGAGTATGTTAACAGCAGCCAACAAGCAGATAATGAAGCCAAACTGACTACCTTTAAGCAAGGAAAATCAAAAACAAGGAAAAAAACCAACCCTTTATCTTCAAGTTCTGAACTGTTAACAGTATGAGACCCAATCTGTAACTTAGCAGGCATTATTGTCACTTGTAATGGAGATCTGAGAAACCAACCCTGCTGAGATTCTTCCCCCAGCATCCACAACTACTAAGAGCAAAGAGAATTGTTTTCAGAAACTTCAGGCATGTTTATGGCAGCAGTGAATTTGTCCCATATTCTTTATTCAGAGATAACTATACATGCCATCTCAATATTCAAAGGAAACATAATTGCTTCCTGGGACAGAAAGTTTATATTTGACATCAGTTTAATGAGAGGAAAAAATACACGAAGGTAACATACTGTTCACTGGGTAACTTTACTTACTGTCATCAGGTTTAAATTTGATACTGCCTACTGCTACTCTGAAGATTGATGTTTTATTCTTAGGCAAGCAATTACTTTCTAAGTATGACACAAAAGTGGTGCCAACTTATAGCCATGCCTCATAGGCTGTGGAGTTTAGCTTAAAACTCAGCTGATGGAGTTTTATTAGGGATAAAGAATCAGCTCAATTTCTTCCTCTGCAATTTTTTGGGTGGTAGTATTTAGCAGAGGATTTTTCAGACAGCTAGGGCCAGACATGTGATCTTACAAAGTTCATTTGTAAATCATTAGGCCTGTCTATCTAAAGACACCCATTAGTAGAGTTACTACCTACAAATGTCTTTTTCTCAAGCACCTTTGTTAGAGATTTGCAGTCATGGTTCAAATGGAAAAGTCCAAATGAAATTTTTGGCATTGATTAGGTCTAAAATCAGAGCTAAAGCCAAATTCAGTGTTACATGTGGCTCATTGCGTGATACTTGTTCTCTGGATCTGAAATGGAAGCATTCTGGAGAAGGAAATGGATCTGCAGGCTATATTTATGAGGTGTACAATGCAGAAGTGGTTGAGGTCAACAACTGCTACCATCACAGAAAAAGTAATCAGTATTTTACAACGCACTTTTGCAAAAGAGACAATCAAAGAAGACCATCTACAGACCAGAGAGCACATATTAAAGCATGCAGATGTAATTTCATTGTACACTAAAATGTGTGTTCAGGATTTATCATCTTAGTGAAGAGGTGCATTTAGTTTACAGCTAAAACAGCTAAAAATGACCATTTACTTGCATTGTAAACTTAATTATAAATCTGAAAAAGCAAAGCCTGCTTTTTCTTCTTGCTGTATTTTTTCACAGCATAAATAATGAGCTTTAGTAAAAAAAGAAAAAATATGATGGCAAATCAGAACGTGATTTAACAAACAGGCTTAGGCTAAAAATAAAGGCATTTCAGATACCATAATGTTTTGTTTTAAAATGAAATGCTTTCACTTTTGTTTTGAAACAATGTCACTTCAACAATCAAATTATTACAAAAGGAAATGTTCAGTAGCACTTACAAAATTCTCTTTTTGTTCAAACGGAACATTTCTGTACCCAGTGGGTGTCATCACCAGGCTGAGGACTATTCTTGGTACAGCCCTCTCAGCACCTCCCGATGTGTTTTGCATAGCACTCATGATTGAGAAAGCAGCTCAGCTACTTAGTGCACTTATATCAGGGCGGGGAAGGGGGGAAGGAAATGAGTACTATGAAATATTAAGAACTCAGCACTCTGGTATCTTGGGTCAGCATCAATCATTTTCATTCATTCAGAAGATGTTTTAGTGACAAAATCATCGGCAGAAAAAGATTTGGCATGTCTGCAGCATTACATTTCAAATTTTGAAGTCTAAATCCCTTTGTAGATCTAGGATTTACAGATAAGGGTATGTGGCATATGAGAGTATCTGGCTCAGTATAAGAGAAAAAAAACAACAAAGAACATAGTAAATTAAATGGAGATGTAAAAAAATTAAGGAGCAGGTAAGAATAGAGACATTAACAAAGACCACAACTCTCTTGGCAGAGATATAAGGACAATTAAAGGAAATAATCAGTTATAGCCTTGAGGAGAGACAACCCGAACCCTGCAAGTGATGAAAAACAAGAAGTAACAGATATATTAAAGATATATACGTACATGTGATGGGTGACTAAGCATAATTTAACTTTTTTGAAATGCCAAATATTTTCATTTAATCTATCTAAATTTATTATCAACTATTCTAATGTATTTGATCTTAAATTTCATCCCAGTAACTCAGATTCAGAAGAATGTTAACAGTAAAATCATTATTCTGGAAGCAGGAGTGGCATTTTTTGGAACTATGAATATTTGGCTTTCCATTTCTTCTGGGCAGATTTGGGTACTTATAAAAAACTGCTGTCCTGTGAAAAACATAGAATGCTTGGACACAAACAGGGTATTCAAAGATTCAGAGCATTTAATTTATATCTTGATGAAACACAGCAATATTTAGCTTGTTCTGTTGAGTTCAACACTGGAGTTAAAACTGGAACTCAAAAGGATTAAGTCTCTCAGTTGCAGAATACTACTTTATGAAGTACCAGTAAATGTATTTAAATTAAGGACATTTATCAAGGAGAGTAATTTCTAACTCATATTTTGAACATCCTATGTATTAATTGCAGGGCAGTAGTTCAGCCATCAATTAACAATACTTTGATTAACTTTTTGAGTAACACAGTCATTTTATACAGTATACTAAATCAATTGTTTCATTCCGAAGAGGGACAAAACGCCATAATGAAAAAGTTAGATTGTAAGTGATGAAATAAATTGATCAAGAATGCATTTGATCATAAAATCTCATCTTTCATAATATGTTGAGAAATATTGCCAGTAGTCTTACTAATTCATTATGGCCATGATATTAACTTTGATTTGGGAAGGAATGTGACGTATCCTATCCTTAAAATTTTACATTTCTCTAGAAAGAGGAAATTATTTGCCTTGATTAATATTCCCTTGGGATTGTGCCTAGCATATTTGGAGTAATATGATTTATTTGATTAATTTAGTCAAACAAAGCAGCTTCAATGTTATAAAAGAGGTTGGAACTTAATACTCATTAACCTCAAGTGTTAATCATTTCAGAAAGGACATTTTAAGTTATTGCTCTCTGATCTCATAATGCACTGGCATCCAAGGGTATGCATTGAACTAACAATTCTGTATGTAGACTGGATTCAGTACTGTAGCTTTTAGAAGCTAGTCTGTGGTGTCCAAGGCCAGATTTATGCAACCTGTTCTAGTGGGTGGAGAATATCCCTGCCCCTGGCAGGGGGGTTGGAACTAGGTAACCTTTAAGGCCTTTTGCAATCCAAAACCATTCTGTGATTCTATGGTTGTATAATTGTATGATTAAGAATTCGATTGATCTTTGAACAAACAAATTAGTGAAAGATGTCCCTGCTGATGGGAGGAAGTTTGGATTAGATGATCTTTATCAACCCAAGTCATCCTACAATCCATGATAATGCTGAAGCCCCAGCTTCAAATGCGACTTCTGTTTCCAGACAGTCAGCCCTAGATTCCTGCCGTTCCTGAAGACAAAATAGGTTCTTCCTGATGAGACTAGTAAAATTTCCTGATTTTTTTATGTGTGATTTGTTTTTGTCAAAGTGAAAGGCATTGCCTTTTGCAGACCCTTTGCAGCTCTTTTCTCAAATCTTCCTTAAATGCCTCTGTCACTTCTATTTTCCCTCTCAGATATAACTCTTATTCTGAAGCTTCCTACTAAATTTGAGTACGCTAAACAACAACTCTTTAGAGTCCATACTCACTTAAATATGGTCAGTTTAGCCTTTTGAAAGATTTCTTCAGTAGAATACAATTGGATTTTATTTATAACAAAACTGTGACTGTAATGCAAATTTCCCCACTCAGAGTAAAGCCAATACAGTATTATAAAAGGGTGATCTCAAGTAGTTGCAATTGTGTTAATGGCTCATTCCTTTCCCTTTCCCGCTTTGTTACGTGTAGATGTAGAGGCAGCCTGTGCACAGCCCGTGTAAGGGTGATAACAGACTGAACTGCCAGGGATGCAGTGCCCTACGTTTAAGTGCCTGGGTCCCATCCTGCAGCTGCTGTTGGCAAAGCAAACACAGCTCCTCTTGCAGAGCTCCTTCCTAGACCATCTGGGCATAGCCAGTAGCATCCAAAATCTAGCTGATCTCATCAATGCCTTTGAAAAATAATTTATGTCAAAGAAATCTGAGAGTAAAGAAGCAGACTGGTCTCAGGTCTGAGATCCTTTAAAAGTTCTGTCTCCTATTTTTTCCATTAAAAAGAAAAAATAACAGGTGTATTTAAGCATGCTTTCTATTACTGTGTGTCATTCAGAATGGTTCTCATATCCAAACAATTCACTTACAGATTTTACAGCCATCTCAATAAATGAACAGAAATATACTTTAAGCTTTAGATAAGGTGATACAGGCATTCAGTAACATGGTAGAAGAATGCTATTATTTCTGTCAGTTTTCTTAAAGCACAGGAAGAAAAAAAAAATCTATTCCTTTTAACTGTGAAAAAACCTTCTCCCAATGGTAATTTTATTTGTTTTAGCAAGAGTACAGTAGAAATTAAGTTACTACCTTACTGTAGTAATTATTTAAACATCCAATATATTCTTGCATATATCAACATATATATCAGTTTTTGAAGGCAAGATTTTTTATGATGCACAGGACTGGCACATGATCAGTAGGGACAAATATACTTTCAAATTAAATTACTGATTAAACAGGATCAAGCAGAAGCACTTCGGAGTCACTCAGGTTGAGGCCCTTGATCTATAAGCAGTAAGATTTATTTCAGAACCATATCAAACTCCATCTAAAAAGGTTTAAAAATGTTATTTTTACCATTTTCCCAGGACCTCACTGCACAGATAATTCTTTAAATCCAGATAAATATATCCATGTTCAGCTGCTTTTCTCAGTAAACCTCAGCCTTTCTTAAGTAAATGCTAACAAAATAAGCCTATATAAAACTAATTAATAGGTCATATTGAATATTAGATTACACTGAGTTAAATTGTATGGTGCTATATAAAAGCTGTCAATAAATCAAATGATCTGACAGTATACCATACGAATGACATTGCTATTTTATATGCTCAATTACTACAAATATTAAAATTACTGTTAAAAATAATCAAAATAGAAAAAAGAAAACATAACATATTTTTGAAAGAAAAAATGTTTGAATGGGAAAACTGTGGGGCATTCTATGTGGAAATAATTATCTCTAGGAAATTCTAGATATGTATTTTTATTCTGAATTGATATTAAAGTAAGTTATGTTGCAAGTAGCATGAATTAGAGAATTTTTAGAAGTAGTTAGGCTGAAGCTCGGGCTGGTCAAACAGGTCAGTGAGAACGGAGGTTGGGACACAAACAAAGAATATGTTGACCCAACCAAGAATGTGAAGAGACATAACTAAAGGGATTAGTGAAGGTTATAGAACATGTAGCAAAAACAAACTGATTTGTTAGTGATAGGGATGTAGAAGGTAGGGAATCGGTTGACGACATTATCTTAGGTTAGTCTAGCATACGAGACATAACAGGAGAGCTGACTATCAATTGCTATCCGCATGACGTATGAGGATGTGGAGCGCTTCGCGAGTTTGCGTGTCGAGCCATGCTGATCTAATCTGTAACCAAAGAATGTAAGCTATTTGTAAAAGATTATAAAAGATGAACCAAAATTGAGGGTCTTCGGAATCTGGCTTTGGACGCTAGTCCCCAGGTTCCCGGGGCCCCGACTAAAGCACCGCATAAACTAACTCCGTTGGTTTGTGTTTCGTGTATCGGGCAACAGTTATGAACTGTTGAGGCGAAAATGTAATTATGATTTTCAAACCCTTTTGAAGAACAATAATTAATCTTATTTTTAGTTTGAATTTTTCCAGTAAAGAAAGGCTTAGGAAATTGCAATGTCAGAGTTCCAGTAGAAGCAGTGATGTGACTCAGTTACCATTTTTCATGAGCACAAGGGATATAGCTTTTGAGTAAGACAAAAGCCTAAATGTCATCCACCAAATTATTTTGTTGTTACTCCATAAAACAAATGTATACTAGCTGAAATAAATTGGTTGATTCTAGACATAATCAACATAAATCTCATGAAGGATTATTTAAAAATTAATCAGGTGAAAATACAAAACATTTTTTAAGTTGGTAAGTTTGTTTTAGAAATAACCTGTAGAGATCAGTGTCTCAGAAACCCAATATTTAGACACAGTGCACTATAAAAGCATGATGTTCCTAAATCTCATCACTGAAAACTGCCAAAGAAGTCTCTGAATGACTGTGGCTAAAGGAAAAAGTGATAAAAGCAGTAAGATGGAACAAATAATAAATTTCCTGACTACTGTCATGGTCTAACCACAGATGGTAATTAAACACCATGTAGCCACTTGCTCACCCCTCCCCCTGCAAGGGGATGGGAAGAATGGTGGAAAAAAACTCATGGGTTGAGATAAAGGCAGCTTAGTAGGATACCATGGAGTGGGGGGGTGGAAATTGTAATGAGAAAAGGAAAAATTCATTTATTATTTTAATTGTTATTATTATAATATAATGATATGTTACATCAAATAATGATATATCTATAATGTAATCTTTCTAAAGAATACATATTACTATATATAATGATATATCATTATAT
>VXBZ01008627.1:0-11115 GCA_013399135.1 Heliornis fulica
ACCAGTAAAAAGACAAGACTAAGAGCTTTCTAAACCAGAAAAAAATAACTTTGCTCTAGCATCATCTTTACAGGAAAGAGAAAGAAGTTAATTACCTACCTTATAAACAATTATATCTCTAGCAGGACACCCGATTAGCTGTATGTAAGAAAGGCCACCATCCACAAAGAATCATTTCCATTGCTTGTCCTTCCTGAGATTTTAAAGGCTGCCAACCCTCACCCAGCAACAGCACAAAACCTTTAACTCCCAAAGTCAGGGCAGAGAGGTCTCAGCTAGTCCATACCCTACGTAGCCACAGCTGTTTGTAATTTATCACCTGTAGGTAACTGGGTGCAGATGAGCCTAGTTGGTCTGTGAAGTAAACTCCTACAGCTGGGCTTGGCAAGGAATGGGACTTTGCCAAATAGGTGCTGCACAGTCACTTGGGGCTGGGAGAATTGGTGATTAACATCACCACTAGTGCTTGGATTGCTTTCAAAACATGTTCACAAGTAAAGCTAAAATCCCAGGGAAAAGGTTTTCCATGCTTAGTTTGAGATTACAGCTAAATTATCTTTTTTCTGGATTGTGTCTAGTGAGCTGCACTTAGTGTAAAATAAGGAGTGACTTTCAATAGATAAATAAAAGGGTAATAATGTCTGCAAAACACTCTCAGTAAGGATGCTGAAGTACTCAAAGCCATCATGAAAACTCCATTAATATGAGACTGACCAATATTACTGTAGCTATATGCAAAAAGTTTTCAGTCACTAATTAGCAACTATTGCAACAAAGTCCTATATAAAACAGACTTCAGTCTGACATTCACAGAACTACTGGATTGTTTTCTAATTTGACCTACCTAGTCTTTTTGATTTTCACAGGAAATGCATCCAATAAAAGATTATAAGATGGTTATGTGTGCTTTATCCTTTCCAGATGAAGAATACAAAGTAAAAAGGGGGAGTCTGAGTCAGCTTCTACTTTTACCTTGCTTTCTGTTGGGGAAACTATCCTTCCCACCTGTCTCCAGAGAGGTGGAAGAAAAGTGACATACCACAAATCACTACTTGGAGGAACAATTTTTCATTTAGAGGTCACAGAGTCTAAGCCAAGGTGAGTATATTGATGCTACTGGACTTGCCTATATTTTAAAAGGTCACATGGAAGGGTAAGATGTCAAACCTTTTATTCCAGTACAGAAAGTTAGTATACAAGAATAGTATGAAATATTTAAAATCTGACTCTTAAAAGTGTCTCTTCTTTAATATCATCTCTATCCTCAGTGTCCAAATGTGGATAAAGTTTTAGAGGGACATAGTAAATAAAGTGATCCTTCCTCTTCTGGAGCTGGGGTCTCTACTGGTGTTGAATATTAAAAAAAAAAGATGGTGTTGGGGGAACAGCAGAGTAAACACTCACTTTATATTTTGCAGAACTGTTTCTAGAATTATTTTATAGTTACTAAGCAGGCTACATAAAAAGCTTAAGGAGTGTAAATAATTAATTTCTTTTCTGAATTATTTTAACTTCCAGAATGATTACTTCATTAGTTTTACAAAGAAATTATTTGGCCTTTATTTTAAAAAGAGAATTCTTTCACTACTTGGGTTTAAGCACTTCTACTGATTCTCACCTAACTAATATCAGTTTATATCATTAAAACAGGATTAACTTCAAAGGTCTGTCTTGTGATTTGCATGAGGAGAAAAATCTAAGTGATTACATCTTTGGATGAGCATCAAAAGCCTTTAGGAGAACTGGTCAGGAGAATTGGGAAAAAAGAGTTGCTGTTAATGGATCATCTTATGTTTGTAAGAATAGTTATGTAGAGATGGACCTTGTCATTGAGTTTGTTTTCATGGCTCTCTAAAATAAGCAAGATGTATCAGTGTATCCCTGGATTAGTTCAAAAGTAGTCTTTATCTAAAAGTCACATAAATCTAGATATAACACTGAATTACACAACTGGCAACATGCAGCAGATATTTAGATCTAGCCTGAACAAGTCTGGAATCATTTTCCAAGAAAATTACATTTTACTATGAGGAGTATGGCACTGTAGTGACTGAAATCTAGTGGTTAAGGCACTCAGATGGGAGGGATTAAGGGGTCTTTTTCCATAATGAACATCAGCTCTTACAGGAGGTTACATATGGGTAGGAAAGAATTTTCATGTGCATATGGATAGGAAAGATGTGTATATCTGATCATCACTGGGAGTGAGGATATTTGTAATCTGGCACTAATTGATTTTCTAATCTGCGGTTTAGAAAGCAAATTTAATTTTAAATTATATCCGGCATCTTTTCGACTTGTTTTACCCATGAAGCCTTAATTGACATTAGGCAGGTTAGTGCCACCGTTACACAGTACATAACAGTCTCAGCAATGCATGTTTAGGTGATTTAATCAAATAGTATCAATTAGGACAAGTAATTGATGCAATTCATATTGTTTTATCTGAAATGATGGTATATAAGAATGAATACAATTTTTTTCTGCTTTCTGTGCTGCTGCTCATAATCATGTAGTCCAAGGCAAGTGCAACTTTGCTTATTGGACTATTTATATAAAGTAATTGCTATTCTGTCACTACTTCATTTTTTTAAGTTTACAGAATTTAACAATCCTTTCCCAGTCCCCATTTCATGTGCAGAAATAAAGCTCTCTTCCTAGAACATTACTGCCAGCTTTTAATAGCCACATTTAATCTTTGTTTAACAAGTAGTATTCCAGAAAAATTTACAAGTACTTGTCAGAAAACATAGAGGGATCTTGTTACATTATTAGAGTTTTATATTGATTAAACACGTGGTCAGTAAAAGGCGTAATAAAACAACTGTCATTATAAAATGGAGCTCACAAGGTAAGCTCCATCCTTCTGCAGTTCTTATTGTACTTAAAGGTAGCTGATTTCACTTTCATTTATTTGTTCTACTCTTTCTACATCAGCTTAGTACAACATTTTAACTTAAGAGTATGGTATAGTGTAACAACCTTTATGCATCAGGGCACTAAGTGGTATTGTGCTTACCAAAGATACTACACTTTAAACAAGTATTGGTCATGTTCATGAAATCTGTTATAAATGCCACTGAATTAAATATTATACCACAACATGGTAGTTTAAATTATGCTAAACTTTGTGGTCTGAGCAGGAAAATGGACTATTTATGACACTCAAAAAAGTCACAATTTGTTTTCTTTCCAAAGTCATTGTAGTTAATGACTGTTAAATCTGTGCATTCCTCAACAAAATGGTTTATTAGACTATCAAATGAATGAAGTCAAACAGCACAAATAGTTAACAGACACATCCATTCCATACAATTCAAAAGATTAAAATAAAGAAACCATTTGTCACTTAAGAAGGACACAAATTATGTATGCTATGCACATTAAACAGCTAAGCTATTCAATTAAATGTGCCATTAATAAATAATTTAATTTTTTTGCCTACACTAGAAAACTAATACTTGCCATACTGGAATCAAGAGCCTTCATATTAGCAAAAGAAAAAAATAATTTTAATCTCAGACTATACAAGAAGGCAATGTGTTTTAGCAGCAGAGAATGGTACGAGATACACCTCTCAGCCCATATGATCAAATATTTGTTTCTTTCCTTAACAGTGTCAATACTTCTGTGAAATCAGTTGTGGAAGCAGAAGTGGACTGTTTTGAATGTAAGTTTTCCTTTTCCTGTTTAGCAAATACCCCAAGCTTCTGTAATTTCTAGTAGATGGAGGAAAAAAAATCACACACACACACAAAACCCAAATGGTTTTGTGTATGTGTGGTTCTTGCAATGGAATACTATATTCCTTCTATTAAAGATAAAGCAAAACAAAAATAAAATTTTATTTATCCAGTATGTTAATTTTTAAAAGAAAAAACCTTTTTAAAAGATACTTGCTTTGTGACAAGTATCATGATGCATGTATACACTGCCCTGCTCCTGCAAGATGGGCTATTCTATATAACTTTTTTTATAAAAGATTTCATTGGATTTAAATAGGACTTGAAATGCTCAGCATGACTTCTCTGCACCCTACTCTTCATCCATACCTTTCTGATTCAAGTGTGATTTCTTAAAACTGTAGAGACAGCAATAGTTTATTGTTGTTATTTTTCCAAGTCCAAATCAAAGAATTATGAATTTAAAATCTGTATCTTTTTATTCCAGTGAGACTTTTTGGCTACTTTTTCATGTAAACTAAGGCTTCATGTCAGTAAATGGTTGGGGCAGACTTAATGTGTGTTTTTCTTTCCCTTCATCTGCTCCTAATAGAGCTGCTCCCCCCTCCTTCAAACATTAGTCACTCAGAAAAGAGCACTGCCTTATTACACCTTTTGTTTCTTCATTAACTCCATCCAAGTGACCCCATGAGTGTTGTAAAAGCTAATCATCTATTTCCTAATTGAATCAAAGTGAAACCAGACAGATACTGCATACAAAAACTGAGTCAGATCTTTGATCCTTCCAAAACAAAGCAAATTTGAGCACTCCAGGATTTAGCTGTGTGTTAAAGCTAAAAGTACAAATTTGATTACCCGCTCCATGGTCGATGGGAGCAAGCAGTTCCAAATCAATGCTACTAGAAAAGGCTACAACAAAATGTAATATTCACTCCCAAGACTATCTCCTCTTGTATTCAGCATCTACAAGAATCCCTGTGTTTTGTTCTAAAGCATTTTTTTAAAAAAGGAAAAGCCTAAAATGTCAAACATCTATACTGATTAAAAAGTAGTTTAAATCTCATTATTCCATGCATGTGTGGAGATGTGCTCTAAAACATATCTTACATTTAGTTGGTAATTTGAGGGACATCTAACTACTCTGCTAAAAGAGCCAGCTTCAAAGAAATTGTAACGTGTAAGAGAATACACACGAATCAGTCTTTTAATAAATAAAACATATTGGTAGCTGTATGCATACATGCTTAGGAACTGTGGTTATTTCAAGATCACACACAAAAGTGGCTAGGGATAGGATCTAGTCATAGAAAATATCCCCTTTGACTTCCTTTAAGATAGTGATCTTACAAAGATATAAATGAAAGCAGATTCTGGCCTGTAGCATATACTTGCGTGCCGACATAACTTCATAGGATAAACTGATAGATTAGAGGATGAAAAATCTTTTTGCTTAACTGAGTTGGAAATGATACTGTGTGCATGAAGTAGCTATTTATAGATTACATTTCCATTTCATGTAGTTTGGTGGTATTTTTAATTTACAGAAGCTATAACATTCACTGTAAATATAAGTAGGAGCAATGTTGCTATCATAACAAGAACTCTTGGCCTACAGCTCACTTATACATTCTTGTATGGCTCTGCAGAGCATTAAGTAATTCTTTTCCAGCTATTTATTTTCATTTCTTAATCCTCAGTATGCTTGGCAGAAAAGCTGAGACAACAGAAAGGGCATGGAAGGTTGCAGTTAATCCAAGTATGAGGGAGACTGGTTTTGTTATTTATTGTTCATTGCATTAACTTTTTTGTTTTAAGCTAGGACAAATGGAATTAGTCCTCCTGCATGCCTTTTGACTTTTAAATATTATAGAAGCAAAAGTTAAAGATCATTTAATATGTGATAGATTGTAGACATTTCTTTGAGTGAAGAACCTATGGATTCTTAGGTTTAGCTATAGACAGCACTGCTGGATTTATATCGAACCCTATATCATGAAAAAGCTGGTATTCTGATGAGATTTAGCTCATGATTTCACAGAACAAGTATTTCTAAAGTTAAATGGACCATCATCTCCATAAAATATGTCCTACAACAGATATTAGTTCTAGTGTCATGTTTCATTTTGCACCTCTGTTCGTTGTAAATAAATGAGGCAGTACATTTAATATGCAGTATCTGTAACTGGACTAAAAATTAGTCATTTTCTGCACCGATTAGAGAGGAATCTGGTAATGGTTTAACAAAGCGAGTAAGAAATCTTTGTGAGACTTTGTCATCTCCATAACAATCCATTTATTTTTAAGTATTAAGAATTAGTGTGATAATGGAGAGATCCTAAGGTTTGGCTAAATACTACGACTCTCATTAAAACTATCATTCCTTTTGCACAATATATACATCAAAGGAAAAAATAAAGAAGACTTCTGCAGCCTTTTATTTACTCTTTTCTGAATTATAATTAATTTCTACCTTGAGGCACCCACTGATAGAATAAAGTGACTGACAGAAAAGGACCTTATTTTATAAGGAAACTGCAATTTTCAAACTTTGTACCATACATCTGACTTAGTAATAACTGCAGAGGTAATATTTAATCTCAGTTTTCATGTACTGTGGAATGTAAGTACAAGAAACATCAAAATAAAGTCTTAATACCTTCATTGTGTGTAAACATTCCCCAATTCTGCAAATTGGGGATTTAATGTGTATTTCTGCTATGTAGACTGGCCTTCACTGAAGTAACATTTAGATGATATTTGGGCAGATAATGCAGAAAACAGTCAAATAAAAAAATTAAATGTTACTAAAGTCCTTTCCTTTGCCTTTGTGACCCATATATTATTAGTTTATACATCATTTTAATTGTAACAGTGCATAGGCCATTA
This sequence comes from Heliornis fulica, assembly GCA_013399135.1. Taxonomy (NCBI): domain Eukaryota; kingdom Metazoa; phylum Chordata; class Aves; order Gruiformes; family Heliornithidae; genus Heliornis; species Heliornis fulica. The sequence continues at coordinate 6,570 of VXBZ01008627.1, forward strand.
GGACTCCATTTGGCACCTTGTGGCATAAATGCAGAACAAATGAATCATATTTTAAGTATCAAACACTTGTAGTAAGTTGCTCCAGGATGGAAACAAGGCATAAACATATTGCCTGCTGCATTTGGTGAGGTTTTTTTATAAACCAAGAGAACCTTCAAGGTAACCAGAGATAAGAGATCAGTGTGTGAAGACTCAGATGGGCTGGGAGAGCTGCCGGTTCCCATGATGCCAAACCACATCCTTTGCCACAGGCACAGCTGAACACAGGGCGTAGCAGAGGCCTTGTCACACTCATTGTCCTGCAACTACTATAGATACAGAATTTTCAACAAATAGGGAGTGTCTAACTCTGCATGACCTTACATGCTTCCTGATGAGGGAAGGTGCTGATCTCGTCTCTTTGGTGACCAGGGAGAGAACCCAAGGGAACAACATGAAGCTGCAACAGGGGTGGTTTAGATTGGACATTAGGAAGTGGCTCTTTTCTAAGAAATTGGTTGAATACTGGAACAGGCTCCCCAGGGAAGTGGTCACAGCACCGAGGACTGAGTTTAGGAAATGCCTGGGCAATACACTCTGTGTGGAGCCAGGAGTTGAGCTCAATGATCCTCATGAGTCCCTTCCAACTCAGGATATTCTATTATTCTATTCTATATTAAATTTAGATGTTGATTAGGTGATGCATTAAATCTGAGATTATTTTTCTACTGTATAAGAGGAGATATTCACTGGCATTTGGGTACCAAAGTCTACATATTTAACAATAGCTGGGGCATTATTCCCTTGACCTTGGATAAAAAAGGGCAGTTACCCCTTGTTACCCCCTGAGATTGCAGAGGTGGTTTCAGTTTTGAACCTGTAACATCTGCAGAACAGTTCACAGCTGACTTGCAGGCCAAAGGTGGGTAGAAGAAATATTCCTTTCTTTGCTCAAGTGTCTGGGTAAGTGCTGAAGCTAAGCACTAAATCCAGGATTTACCCTTCAGTCACAGGGTATACCTATGCTGCTATGAAATGCTGGACTGCCTCTGGAAGATGATAACCTTGCATTGCTACTGCCTGAAAAAAAAAGATTTGTTATAAGTAAATTTGGTAACACCAACAAGCCAAAATCTCTGATGATAAGAAAAGCATGGTTGGGTTGTTTTTGAATCAAGATACATGGGAAGAAGAACATTCAAAGCCTATACTAACTAGCAAAAAAAAAAAAAACAAATGGCTTGCAACTGGCAAAAGAAATCTGAAGAATAAACAGGACCTGCACTGCTCTTCTGAGCTGCACGTAGCTGTCTGCTACCAGGAGGAAGATAATTCATCATGATAAAAAACAAACATCCATTTTAAACTTGCTTGGCAATGAGAATGTTCTTATTTGCATAATGATGGTTATTTGAATATGATGAGAATTTGCCTGAGCGAGACTCAAGCTCAAACACATTCAGATGTGATACAGTCTGTACAATTTTCTCAAGGATTGCAATTTAATACTATTTATCTAATGAAAGAAAAATAAATATTGGCTGTAACATCCCATTATGCTTGAGAGCTGGTTTTAAATTACAGTTGAATAAAGTAACTGAGTGTGGGATGTTTGCATTTCCTCAGGGAGCAGTAACACTTCCCAAAATGGTGAAAAATATCATCCTTTCCCGAGTAGCCTCTATCTCAGTAATAGGGATGCAGAGATAATGCTAACAAAGTGGGGCTACTGCACTTTCAACACCAGCTATCAGCCACAGCAGCAATGAAACAAACTGTATTTCACTAATATGAAACAGTGTCAGAGTCCTAAAGCCAAGTTTAGAACAATAAAAATATAAAAATAAAAAAAAAGAGCATTTAGAGAATGGTATATAAGAATTTACAATGTTTATACTAGAAATGACACACAAATTTTAACAAAGAGGAACACTGGTCATTTGAACCATTTAGGGAGGAAAGCTATGGATGGGAGTTTGTTGAGTATGTGGAGAGTGTTCTTATTAACTCTGGTACTGGCACTTCTGGCCTGGAACCAGCTCTTATCAGAAAATCAGAGGTGAGAATTTCCTGTCAGGTTTATGTACATTCATATGTAGTAGTGAAAAAAGGTATGTCTGTACACAGGGAAATAATAACACAGTTGTATTTAAATTCTATATTTTCTTCTGATTCAGATATTTTGACAGCCTCTGTTACATAGGACAGCCTTCTGGGCACTTTTAAAGGCTTGGTGAGGTATTACTCCAAATCAGAAGTTTTCCATTCAAACTCTGTATCAATAATTTTTTGGTATTTTGTTACAGGAAAACCTCTACATTTTTTCAAGGGACTGGAAAATACCCCTAGCGAGAATTGAAAGAATTTCAGAATTTTCAAAAGCATATTACAGGGGGAAGCAGAGACATGGATAACCTGGTGCTGAATGTGTAGTCACTTTGCAATAGACATACCTGCAAAACTCCACCAAATCAAGCCAGCACCTGGCTCTTGGTAATTATAGACGTCAAAGTGGTTTTAGCAAGGATACAATTTCTGGTTGCAGAACCATGTATCTGTCTTGCCAAACCTTAAATGGCATAAGACCAAATTCTGTGCTGTAGATGCTGTGGATAATTAACTAGCAAATCCATCCATGTGAGAGAATTCATTTATGTGTTCAAAGAAATAAGAAAAAGTCATGCCTAAGCTTAGTTCAAACCTGATTCCGCTCCTATTAAAGTTTATGGGTTTCTCTGCTGCTGAAATTAACATAAAATGACTTAATTGTTCTAATTATGTTTTGTACCAGACTGTCAAAAAACATTTTTTTTTGCAAAACAACTGAAAACTATCTAAAACTATAACCTGGAGAAGCTAATAATGCATCACTAAACCAGAAAAGGATGCAAACTGGTATTTTTATTGCAATTCTAATAAAGTGCCATTTGTTAAGGTAGACAAACTCATTAAGTGGATTTGTTTTTTTAATTTTTCTGACTACATTGTTCTGAACTTCACATACTTCCACTATAATCTTCCACTCTGAATCTACCACATCATAGTGTCATCCACAGCTCTGATTAAAATCCCTTAAACTTTAATGAGAAGTTGAAATGCATATCAATATACACTGATGAAGCTGCAGTCCTGCCACATTTAAAAGTCTCAGTAGCAAAAGTGGTTATCACTTCAGATTGGTGGCCAGAAGTTCTAGCTCCTTCCCTTAAAGCTAGGCTTCTCCATTACTTTTATGATGATAACCTATTTCATTAAGATCAGCAAGCAGGTTATTAATAAAGACAATTACAAACCCAGCTCACATTTCAGAGAATTAATTTACATAATGTGGCATTATCATCTAACATAGAGAATAGTTTGCCATTATATAAATCCATTTAGTCAACCCAAGCATATTTATAAAAAAAAAAAGACAACAAATTTCTTAACAGCTAGTGCCTCAGTACAATAATCTTTTTGCCTAAGCTGAGTCCATTGTCTTTCCCCACCACGGTGTGCAGAGCTCATGGCTTTGTTGGCAAGTAAATTTCAAGAAAACATTTTGATCACTTTTTACAGATCAGTAGTGCTGTTATTAGGGTCATTATCTTTGCTGTTACCTGTAGTAGAGTTAAAGGAAGCAGAATTTCATTAATGCAACTTGATAAGGCATTTCATTAAAAAGAAGGAAATAAAAGAAGAAAAATTCCTGCTCTCATAGTGGTGCACAGAATGCCTTGCTCCAAAGAGAAGACTGAACAAGAGCATTGGGAACATTTGAAACTATGGTTTTAGTTAATGTGATGAAATAGAAGTGACTGTAACCATAAAGTGGGTTAGGACAGTTTAAATAATAATTTAATAGGACAGCCTTACCTGTCTGGAAAGTAGCTTGTGAGTTCATCTGTTTATTTATTTATTTAGTCACACATGAGTGGCCAGTCTGCACTTACAGGAACATCAGTTCCCATTTGCACTGTGACCCATTTTAAAGCTGAAACTTTAATGTCCCCCACAATATTTTTTGTGGACACTGTATACATTACCTGTCTCTGGCTAATTCTGAAAAAAATATTTAATATAACCCTCCAAGCTATATGGAATCTACTAAAATCCAAGTGCTAAAAGCACTCAATTTGCCCAGTTTATCTCAGCACCTCAAATATACTTTATGAACTGCTAAACAATCTTCTTGCATGCTCCTGTAAGACAGAAGAAATAAGTCACTTTTACTGCCCTTCACTTTGAAAATATCAACTTCAAAATAAATTTCAGAGAGTATTATGAGCACCTGAATACTAGAGAGCTGCCTTGGGAACCATACATGGTACAGAGAACTTCAAGGGAAAAAGGAAAACATTAAATGAATCATAGATTCACAGAATGATTAGGTTGGAAAAGGCGTTTAGGATCATCATGTCCAACCACATCTGTCCTCTCCTAAACCATGTCCCTAGCACCTCATCTGCCTGACTTTTAAATACATCCAGGGATGGTGCCTCAACCACCTCCCTGGGCAGCCTGTTCCACACCCCATCAACTCTTTCAGTGAAGAACCTTTTCCTGAGATCCACTCTGAACCTGCCCT
>VXBZ01008627.1:11428-27116 GCA_013399135.1 Heliornis fulica
TCTCCCTGCCCAGCTCTCCAGCCTGTCTAAATCTTGTTGAATGGCAGCACAACCTTCTGGGGTGGCACCAACCCTCCCAGCATGTCATCAGCAAACTTCTTGACAGCGCAGTCTATTCCCTCATTCAGGTCATCAATGAATATACTGAACAGTACAGGTCCCAGTACTGGCCCTTGAAGGACTCCTCTAGTTACAGGCCTCCAGCCAGACTCTGTCTCATTGATCACAACTCGCTGGCTTCTTCCCTTCAACCAGCTCTCAATCCACATTACTAATCTACCCTCCAGGCCACACTGCCTCAGTTTACCCACCAATAAATGAAGCACTTATGCCATTGTTACTAAATGGCTAAAATCTGAGCAGTGCCACTACATGGAGCTTCTACTGTTTCTGCATTCAGGAGTTTTCTGGATTTCAGCATCATAGCAACTCACCCTCACCAATTCCCATCTGCCTTTCACAATCAGGTCTCTCTAGCCTTCTAAGCAACCTGCACTGCCGACATCTGAGACACTCACAGACTTAGAGCAAAATGACTATGATGGATCACACTCATTTTGTGAGTCTTTACGATAGAAAAGTGAAGCCAGCTAAGGCTTAACACAGAAGGAAGAAAGTAATACTTACCAGAAGGTTTCAGAGAATGAAATCAAACTCTTCAGGTCATTATATTCAATAACGGTCAATGTTTGCCCAACATTTTTTAAAACTGCACAGCTGAAGCAGCCAAAAATAACTGATAATGTCTTTTGTCTCATAATTTGTAAAAAGTGTCTGCTTTGAGAGAGAGCAAGAGTTAGGATGACAAATCAAGAGACCTGTGTGTGAAGACGCCATGTCAGAACAGCGGAGCTTTAGATGAAGCCTGTTAATTAATTCTGTTATCAGAGAAACTGTCACACCATCAAGGCCTCATTGAACTCCTATATGTGGAGATAGCAAGACTGTTAACAAGACACCTCGTGCTTCCCCAGATGTTCGTGTTATAGAGTTCCATCGTTAGGCAGAATGAGTTCTGCACTTATTAGCACAAAAGACAGCAATCAACTGAAACCCTCGGCACAATCTGGAGAGGAGATGATGTCTCTCTGCTAAACCAGATGGGAACAGTTTAGACCAAACAGATCTGAGTCTGCACAAGCTGGTAAATAACGAGCTCAAAGCACGTTGGATTTTGGGTCTTGTTCGATTATTTGAAACTTTTTCATACAACAGGTTAGTGGTCTTCATTTAGATGCAGTGCATCTATCTAGGAAAAGTACAAGTCTAGTCTAACAGAACCACAGTAGTACTCAAATAAACAGTTATTCCAGTTTTCCCAGATCGTATTTTTAAGTTTTAAGCAAACAATTTCCTACTTCTCTAGCAAATTCAATTTCTAAATCAATCCAAGGGCACTATGTGTTCAAGGAAGGGATTTCTTATGCTCTGTGGTTTTTTTTCAGATTTCTGTATATGTGTCTGTGTCATAAAATGTTTATTAATCATCCAAAATTATTTGGTCTGCATATAAGACGGCTTCAGATTAAAACACCGTAGTTGCTACACCTGAGTAGTGTATGATCACTAATGATCACTAACATTTCTTCCCATGGCAGAAAAATTGAGTGCCACTCTTTCAAAAAATAGCATTTAACATGGTGCTTTCCTAACTTAATGGGATGGTTGGAGGGGGGAATTGCCAGCAATTAGTGATAGATTCAGGGTTGATTTCTAGGCTGGAAAAATAAGGATTTAATACTGCCGTGAATGGAGAGAATCTTTTCTGACGAGCTGTTATCTTCATGGGAGTTTCCTAAATTTTTATTACTGGTCTTACTTCAAAGAGTAGAGTGGTTAAGTTTTACTTATTAGAAAACTGAAAGTGCAAATAAGCCTTTTCTGAAACTAATACAAATTCCATACACCATTCAGGGCCAAACATCAGTTATAATGCAAGAAGGCAAAGAAGATTTTTGCCTGCTTTTTAAAAAGTAATAACATTGAAATACCTACCTTTAAAAAGGCTACTACAATGTGTACTGCTTTGCTCATTCAGGCCAGTGATACAGATGTATTTCTGGTATGTTTATTACCTGACTGAAATTTTGTTTCCATTCAAAACTGAGTAGTAGATTGTTATTTGTGTGTTTCTGATAACCTACAGCTGAAAGCACAGTCCATGTGAATGAAAGCTGCATGGAAATGAGGCTCATAATTACCTTAAACTGACTGTCTTAAATAGAGGGCTGTGTTATCTTCTGTAAAGCAGCCCTAAAAAGAAATCTCCCAGGATGCCAGCAGCATAATTATACGTACAGATCATACACTCTAGTAGAGTCAGGAAGTAAATCATTAGGTCACAATAGGGAAACAATCTTCTGTGTAATCAGTAAGATTTATTTGGTGTGGGAACATGATAATGAAACTATGTGTAAGTTGCCATCAATTTACCATGTACACATTCCTTATTCAAGTATTTACTCCTAGTATAAATAGGTGTCCCTGAAGGATGGGTAACTGATGAGTTTACATAAACATCCAAATTAGAATCTGAAACATTCTTCACAAGCTTAAGGAACTTCTAAAGCTAGATAAAACTTTACAGAAGTCTTCCCTCAGAAAGGCAAGTGTGCCTAACTGCATTCGGACACATAGCTGGAATGTGATTTGAAACAAAAACTAAGACTTGAAAAGCAATTGCTAAACAAAATCTGTTTTCTAAAATTTACCACTTTGCATCTTACAACTTTCTATCAAGATGTGCTATGCACAATTCCTTTCATGAATGAAAGAAACCAAAAAAAGTATTTTTGCAAGTAAATACTGTACTTCCAGTGGTGCACTCTGCTATCCCTTTGGAATCAAAACCAAATCTCCTCTCTTGTCCTTCAACAGAGCATCAGGATTGTCTCCCTCACACAGAACCACAGTACAGTATACCCCAAATAAGCCAAAAGAGAATGGATTTAGATTAAATATTAGGAAGAAATTATCTGCTAGGGTGGTGAGGCACTGGCACAGCTTGCCCCTACGGATGCCCCATCCCTGGAAGTGTTCAAGGCCAGGTTGGATAGGCCTTTGGGCAACATGTGGGGTGGAACTAGATGGGCTTTAAGGCCACTTCCAACCCAAACCAGGCTATGATTCTATACAATGAAAGCACTCTGTGCCACAGAACACAGCAACTTGGGGCTGGCAGCTTTTAGGGGTTGAAGAAGCTCAAGGATTTGATGTCACTATGTCCACTGATTATACAGGCGGAATGACAGATATGGCAACTGTCTCTGCAGTGCATTAATTCGGTGCACCTCTAGCAACCATTTTTCACTGAGCTTAGGAAAACATGCATTTAAACTTGCATTTACAATTTAATTATTGATATTGTGATTATTTAACTATTAATAATTCATTTACCCTCAGTCTTACAAAACAATTCTTTCATCAAGAGTCAAATCTAGTTCTATTTGCAAATTCAGGTGTTCTGAAAAGCAACAATAAAAAGCTAGAGCAGAGTTATAATTTTCCATGAAAGTCTCAGATAGCCAAGAACCTATGACCCATGCTAGGTCATGCTCAGTGACCTATTTCTTGCAGGAATGGTGTAACCTTATTTCCTCCTTTCCTCAGTGCATAGGCCTGTCTTTCAACTGGTGCTAATCAGTTCCACTGCCAGATACTACTATATAGCTTAAAGTCCGTTTCTTTTACTTTATTACACAATACATTAGGTACTTGACCTGGGTTGTCACACATCCTGTAGAATGGATTTTAGGACTGCATTTGAGGACAAGCACCGAAATTAACACCTTTCAACAAGCATAAGCCTGGAGTATAATAACACAATGAATATCTCTGCAGATGCTGGGGTGCCCTTCTTGAGGGTAATTGAAATCCCCAAGTCTTATGATTGTATTATTACGGTTGAATTCGGTAGAACTGATTCAGTCATGTCTCATACACGGAGACATCATGACAACTTGAGCATTTTACTGTTGAGCTAGAGGGGTTTATTCACATGGCACTATTTTAAGATAGTTCATCTATTATACAAGGAAAAATAAATATTTTATTCATATTAAGTAATTTTTAGAGCCTGGTTGAGGTTCTGTTATCACAGGATCTGTTAAGGTAACTAGATGGCATTACTTGCACTCCTACTGACAAAATCTGAGTATCCTTTAATTCAGAGAACTAGAACCTTTGCTGTCAATCACTACATACACTCATTTACCTACACAGATGCTATTGCACACAGTGAATCCCTGCTAAACTCTATCAGCTGACCCTGCTCTTCTCTCCTAATATTGAAACCTGCATGATAGCAAAAATATGGCTTCAGGCACTTACTGAACAAACTAAAAGGGGAGACTTTAGCAGTTCGAGAGTGCTGAATTTTTAAGGAAATTTACAGGGAAACTATTTAGTTTGGAAAAGCAATGTGCAAGTCCTTTCCTTTAGACAGTTCTAAAATAGTCTGGAGAGATGATAGCTAATTAGAAAATAAAAAATAAAACGTAGAAAAAACTTCTGTCTGACATTTTCCCAGTTAATTCAACACATGCATTGGATAAACCCTTTCATGACATCTTTTATCACTTAATTTCTGTCTACCTGTATCACATAATTTTTCTGTATATTAAAATTAAAACCATAGAAGACAGTTAATACATCTATCTTCACCAAGATAGGACATATAGGTCATTCATGACATGTTTCTCCAAACTTTTCTTGCAAATGTCTAATGATGGACACAATGTATAGTGTCATATAGCCTCCCAGGTTAAGTAATTCCAGGGCATTAACTCTACTACCATGTTAGTCACCAGAAAAAGACATTTAAGTCTCTTTGATGCAATTTGCTTTCTGATTTTTTTTTTTGTGTGTGTGTGTGTTCATACTAAGGCATAAAAATATATCCTTTGTCTCTGCAGCAGAAAAAAAAAACCAAAAAAAAAACAAACCCAATGCCCGAGTCTTTTGGTCTGGTCTTAATTCCAGACTCTGTTGCCAAACATTTTTACCTTCTTTTGTCACTGTTATTATAAGTCACTTCTCAATATATATCTATTTTCTCTCACCCACTCCCTTGTCCAAGACTTGACTAATCCTTTTAGTGTGACTCTCAGACAGTGCCTGTATCATACTGCTTCACACTGAGTCCAGTTTACTGACCTCTCCTTTACAACACCAGGTGCCAGAGAACTCCATAGTTCTAATTTTGATATGATTCCGATTGCAATTACAGGTACTCAAAATGTTATATTAACAAATGGCAATATTAAACCCCAAGACCTACAGAAAATGTGAATTTCTCTAATTAAAGATTAAAGTAATAGAATCCTCTGTCAACTTCTCCTCATTACGCAACCTAGAAAAACCCGAAACAGAACCTAATTTGTAATTGAACTGAACATGTCCTTCAAGAAGGCAATGAACAGTTCAGTGAACTGATAATTGAAGTTAAATCTTTATGTGGAAAAAAAAATAAAGATAAGGAAAGAAGAATGTGATTATTAAAATAGCTGGGAAAAGATAGGCTTCTTTACTTAAAAACCTGCTGCCAGATATCTGAGGGTTACACATTAAGTGCCTTGGTGAGATCACAAGTAACAGAAAGGTTAAATGACCTTCCAAAGTATGTTTTTATTTGTGGCAAAATAACAGACTGAATTCCAACTATGGGACTTCATACTTATAAGAAATCACTTTTCAAAAAGATAAAGTTATTATCTACTTGGCTTGGATTCTAGAATCCTAGGTTTGTTCTTCATATTTCTCCTGAAAGACAACTTTGAGTGAAGTAGTAAATGGAGAGGGGTTTGGAGGGGGGTAGGTTTGCAGTACTTTTGAACTCTGGTTTCTGTTAATAGAGTTTCAATCATCAAATTCATCTGTTAAATATAACTATTTTCTCTCCCGCAAGACTGCAAGAGTTGGAAATTGATTCATTTATGCTACACATCAAGAGAAAATACAAATATCCTAGAAAATAATTACATGTCATCTGCAAGATACAGTGACAGATGTATTGTTGGTAATTGTTATCTGCCATTTTGTAATTACATTAGTGCCTTTTTTTTTTCCTTCTCCTACCAGAGAAACACCTACAGGAAAAACTTACTTATTTTTGTGACTGAAAAAAGGACTCACAATGCAGCCCCCCAGGAAATATTCTTAGCAAGAGAATGACATTTTTCTATCTTAAATCAGGGAAATAGGGATGCTGGGGGGGTGGGTATGAAGAATGTTTGAAAGTGGACCACAGCATCGTATTAATTCTTGTGATCACCATGAAATGATGGGGTCACAGCTGTATGATACTGCAGGTATGCACATGTCTTGAACTGCCTGTGGTAGCTTGCATGGTGCTCAGTGCTGAACACTTGAGGACTGTGGGGACAGCAGAAAGACAGGTTAGTCTTCTGATTTCTGTCCCCTGTGGTCTTCTTCAATGACAATGAAACCGAGGTGACATTTACAACCTAGCTATTGATTTGGCTATCTGAACTTACCCTGGTTTTAGCAATTCATTGTCTCTGTGCTATCAAGAGCACACCCAAGTATTTAAATAAAGTTGTCATTGGTTTCATGGAAAGCTCAAGACTGCGAGATTTGGTTAAACAAGAAACATCAACCTCTAGAACTACTACTTTGCACAAGCAATATATTCAGGCAATTTATTTAGACCCAAAAAACAAACCAAAACCAAAACCCCAAAAACAAACCCACAACAATGAAACCAAGTTTTATAAAGATTCCTAACCAAAGTTTCTCAATTCACCTTGAAGGCCAGCTGCTTCATCTTCTCACAAAAAAAAAAGTAATTGAAATACAGTTTTCAAGGGAAGTAAAAGATTTAATAGCAGACATCATGATCCACTAATCTAAGTCAAAACACTACATTGCTGTCAGGCTGATAATGGTAGGAAGTCTTCTGGGATATTTCAGTGATTATTTTTGTCTGTCAGGCAATTGCTTCAGGTAACAAAACAGCAACAACAGTTAAGAATTAAATAATTTTCATTTGATGTAACATGAAAAAGGCACTTCAGCTAAAAAGCTGCAGGAAGTAGATGATGCCACCTTCATGATGGCGAAGCAACAAAAGCCTGGGGAGGACCCCCTACTGTGTGGTAAAAGGGCACACTGAGGCTAGTTTAACTGTAATCACATTAAATACCTTATAATTTTGCAAAGGCATAATCTACATGAACAATGTGATTTAAAAAAACAAATCTTTAATTCCACAACCTTTAACTCTAATGCCTTCAAGCTTGTATCCCTGTATGTAAACTTATGCCAAGAATAACAATCTCAGTTCAATTCCATGTGGATATAGAAGTGAAGCACACTGAAGCAGTGGATTTGTGTAAACAGTATATGGACAATTAGTCCTTCTCTCTGTCAATGCAAGATTCAGTTCTTTAAAATACAAATACCTGGCATCATCACAAATACCTTAATTGCTTAGGTCCAATATGTAAATCTTTTTCACCTGAAAAATTGACACAGTTTAAGCCCATGAGATGCCAAATAACTTTTTTATGGTTCAGAAGGAAAAAAAAACACTGGCATGTAAGCGAGGATAGTAATAAAAGCTAAACTACATTTGCTTGCTAAAAATAAAAAAAAATAAATTTCTTTTAAATTATCAATAAATTCATCAATTTAATTTAAAAATATAAATTCATAAATTATATCTTGATAGCTTGCCTGTAATAAATCTCAGCCTTTTAACTAACCTTTTAAAGGGAGAAAAAGGAAAAAAAAAAAGAAAGAAAAAAAATGTTCTACAAAATGTATATTCACATGAAAAAGTAATGTATTAGACATCAAATTTCATTTAATCTCTATCTTCTGGAACAAAAGTATTTGTGAAAATATTTACTCATATGAATATTCCTGTTAAATTTACTGCCTAAAATGAACCCAAATGTTTTCAACATAAGGGTTTTCATTAGGACCTAACATATGCAAGTAAAACTAAGATGCTGTTTGTTCATGTCTAAAGCACCATCCCTTTGCATGGAAATAGACTTGAGCACTAACTGGAAAATGAAAGGGATGAGGGAAGGTATGCAGCAAATGTAATGTAATGATGAACCCAGGAGATGTTATAAAGCCAATGAACTGAAATACTTTCAGTCAAATTGACTAAAATCTTAACTGTGTATTCAATTATGGATAACTAAGAGTGTGTAACAAACACTTAGAAGTTTCAGTGGATTTGAAGCTATTACCTTTAATTATGTCTCAGAAGTCTATTCCAGTGCAATGACTTTCTGAAGGGAAAAAAATATTTCATACCTATCCCCCAAAAGAAAAGCAGGGTCAATGATCCAGATGCTGCAAAGGTTTTGTTCCTTCTCAAATATGTATTCTTGGAATTTTTTTCAAGAAAAATTAACAGCAAAATTATTTATTTTAATAGTTACATAACTCAAGGCTGTGAAAAAAGTCTACTGCTGTTTGAGAAGCTCTGATCTTTATGACACAAGGTCTGCCTCAGTCATCAACTACACTGCAAAAATATATCTCACTGAGACAAAACAAATTTTCCATATGTTTCTGTAAATGAAATCAGGTAAGTATAATTCCTTCTATTAGAAGGATACATCACGGATTTTTAGGTACTAGCCTAACTGTGTCTGACTTGTGCACCTGTGTTTTTCTGTGTATGGATACATTAGGAATTCTCCAAACAATTAATTTGGGTTTTAATTCGTGGAGCTTTAGTTGAAATCCTAAATATCAAAGTTCTGAAAATACACGAATACCTTAAAAAATGTAAACTTCTAAATACTATCAAATTCTTTCAAGCTCTCATTCTCTTTTTTTTAGGGATGAGACCTCCAGCTACACAATGACAAAGTATTTCCCTGATACACTAACTGGCTTTTAATAAAGCCTGTTCAGCATTTTGGAAGACAGGAACAAAAATACCATGAGTGAGGAAAACTCAAACTATTAACAGTCAAGATTATTCCTGGTTTTATTCCCCTTGGGAACAGCCAAAACATTTTTGTTTAAATCACAGGTTCCCAGCAAAGACAGGGAGAACTTGGTTTACTTTTCGCAGATCAAATCCCAAGAGCTACTTTGTGAACTAGAAAGGTACATAAGCCTTGCCAGTTCTGCATCCTATTAATTTTATCATCATGAAATCTACTAAAATCCAAACACAGTTAAACATGGTTAATTTCATTCTTGTTAAGCTGTAAGCTGAAAATGAACATTCAATAAACTTTATCTTTTCCATTTATACAGTGGAAGACAGAAAACCTGTTTTCCTGTTTTACAGTTGTGAACCAGTTGTTACAACTTTGTCTTGTATTACAAAAAAGACAATCCACAAAGAGCCATTGCACTTTTACACCGAATCCTGAATTACTGCACTGTGCCACAAGATTCATACTCCCTGTTATCAACTGAATTTAATAGCACCTTGACAGCTGTCCTAGACCACACCATTTGTCATCTGTGGTCTTTAAATGGCACAGCACCCACATAACGCACACAGCCTTAAGCAATTTCCTTGTTATCTAAAGGAATATTTAAAACTTTGGTGGCATTAATAAAGCCATGAATCTGACTTCAGTCAGCATGGTTCAGGTGTTGTCCCACAGGCTGAACCCTGCCCATGGGATGCTTCCATCTCAGGACACCACTGTCACAAACCTGACCAGTGTGCAGAAGGTACAACGCTACATGTGCACTCATGTCTCCCAGCTGGTTGTCACATCAATACAGTGCAGCAGCAGTTTGTTCTATCAGTTGGGTGCCAATAAAGTTGGATCCTCTTCATATACTTCCTCACAATTTTACAACAAATAGCATGTATTACATTACAGACAACTCTACCAGTGTCTGTGGCTTTTATGATAATAGAATACGAAAAAGCTGTATACTAATATGAACACAATTGGTATTTGTGTTCATATTGGTATACAGCTATATATTGGTATATACTGGACTGTTAAAATAATACAGGCCACAACATGGTGTGACCTGTATTATTTTAACAGTCTGTTGATGGAACAGTCTGTTAAACAGCTTAAGTGAACAGTTTAAGTGAATTACATATCTAACTTGTGATACGGTGAATCTTTATCATGCAATTCCAACAGAAAACTTTTTAAAAAAGAGAATTGGGGTAAACATGATGTTTGCTATGGTTAGCTCAAACACCAAGACAAGCCCAGCTTAATGTGAGCAGAAAGAATGCCACAGTCACTTTATCAGCACCACAGCCACGTTGCTCCTGGCAGACGGGTTTAGTTTTCCTTCTCCACAAGAGCTGCTCACTGTTTTAATGTCTGACCTCCCTCTCTCAGCACCTTGCTGGTCTCCTTCAGGCACCAGTCAAGGCTGAAACAGCTTACGGAGAGCTTGCCAGCACCTGTGCTGAATTCCCTCCACCTGCAAGGGAAGGTGGGCAGGGCAGTGCCCACCTGCACTACAGACCCTTCAAAGGGAGTGGGGCGCCTTCAGCTTAGTGCTGCCCTGCAGGTCCCAGCTTTACTTCATGGCACCGCTCTCAGTCGTGTCCCACCACAGCACTTCTCTCCACAGTGGGGACCGTGGCTCAGGTACCCCGGCACTACCCCCGAGAAGGGAACCGCTGCGGTGGGGAAGCTCGTCCGACTTTCCCTCTCCCCGGGTGTTCCTTGAGCCCCGTGGCGCCTCCCTAGCGCCCGGCCTCCCCCCGCCGCCTGCGGCAGCCCTCGGGGTCCTGCCGGGAGAAGCGAGAGCCGCCAGCACGGGCTGCGCATGAGGGAAGAGGAGCGCGAGGCGAGGGCGGGAAGGCGCCGCTGTGCCGCCCGGGCGGCGGGTGTCCCGTTCTGGCAGTAACCGCGCTAATTCCTGTGCGATGAGACTGTGGCGGCAACTCTTGGCTCTGCTGCCTGTCGTGAGCAGCTTGCTTTGGCCCAGAGGTATGTTCCTCCGTGGAGTAGCGCGACAGAGCACGTCCGTAGCTGCCCGGACGCTAGAGGTGGCTGAGGGCAGGCTGTGGTGTCCCATGCCTTTCGGGTTTCTGCACCTATATTCTCCCTGCTCCAGTAAGAATCCCCTAGGTAGAAATGGAGAGCGTGAGGGCTTGAGAGTAGGCTTTCCAGTCTGATTTGTCTTCTTCAGGTAACAACAACCTTCTCCACCTATGCTCTGTAGGCAGGAAACTTTCCTATGTTTATGTGTAATGTAGACAGGACCGAGCTTTGTTCCTTTTGTGTGGTGGAGCTAGTCCAGCAGAACCGACATGCTGCCTATTGTCTGCAGTGGTCAGACCTTAACAACAGGAAAAACTACAATCTTGTCGTGTTTAGGCTCTATTTGTCTTTAAAATGTCAGTCTGCTCTGTTGGTAGAGGCTTGGTTTATGGTAGTGGTTCAATCTCATCTTTGCCAAAATGTTTTTCAACCAAAAGAGGATGGAAATGATAATTTTTATGCCTTTCTTTTTTTTTTAAGTAGTAGAAGTAGATATTTCATCTTCTGCTCTGACATGGTAGCAGGGTTTTTATTGGTATGCTAAGGTTTTCTGCCTCAGCCTAGCTAGACAATTGACATGTTTTCAAGCAGTTTTTTAATAAGACATAGCATAACCACCTCTGGAAAGAGGGATGTAAGAGAGTGGATAATGCCAGAATAGTGTGAAACAAATTTTAAGTTGTTTCCTTTTCTTCAAAAGTGTGTAGCTACTACTCTGAGAACTCAACAGACAGCACTCAAAGATATGTCTTACTGCTGTACATGCAAGCACTATAGAAATAAACACTCCAGCAATCCTGTGTGTGGTTTTAGGCTGGAGGCATGGCTGGTAGTTTCTATGTATTATGCAACAGTCATATCTGGACTCAAAACTTCAAGCCTTCTAATAAATAAACAATTTTAACCTGACTTGGAATCATGCTGTTTAGTCATATAGTGAATGTAAGTGATAAATAAAACATTCCCCACTGAGTTAACTTCCTGCGGGCCTTTTATTATAGCAATCATCTGTAGGTCAAACAGAAATCCTCGAGCAACCTAAGGATGTTGACCCTCTTTGATTCTAGAGTTACAACACTAATTAATTCCTATTTCTGCTTAATAAGGTTTTTACAGCTGATAACTGTATCTAGTTAGTGTGCTGCTTGTCAGTACTGCAAATGAGCAAATTAAGCACAATGCTGCTTTCTAAGTAATTGCCATTTAATGCTGACTTTTTTTTTCTTTTTTTTTTTTTAAGTAGTAGAAGTGGTGACTTGAAAGTTTCAATTTCCTTGAGTTACCTTTTGGTCAAATAATTCATACAGTATAACTGTGTACTTTATGAAGTTTTATGTTTCTCTGTGGTAGTAAAGGATTGGTGTGTTGACAAAAATAAAATCTGTCCATACTGAAATTGAGATAAAACCTACTGTTGATCTCTTTGGGCTCCTGATTTCACCAGGAGAGTTCTTGGAAGTGGTTGATCATGGGTAAAAGCAGCCAAACTGTCTTGTCTAGTAAAATGTGTATTTACATTAAATGGAATGCAAAAAATCACGAAGTTAGAAAATGCTCTCCTTTATGTCACTGCTGAAGTTGGGTAATCCAACATCCAGAAAGTATCTAATTAAATCTTAAATTATTTCTTATTATTATTTCTTTTTTGGGACTCAGCTATCATCAATATGCATTGCTTCCTTGGCCTCTAATATATGGAAATGTCAATGATGCCTTGTTCTCTAAGCTGCATCAAGTACTTTCATATTGCATTCAGGTTCATAAAAAGTGCCTTTTATTTGATCATGTTATTGTATCTGGTAGTGTTTTCAGTTATACAGATGTGGACCTGTATTAATTTTGGTATCTCACTCCAGCAATTAAAAGAAAGCTTCTGTTCTCTTTAATAGACCTTCTGAGTCTGCCTTTATTTCTGATGCAATTTATTCTGTTTTTTGACATGCACAAATTCATACAGTGCTGCCTATGTGAATTTAAAGCCTGAATCTATATTCAGAGCTTAAAAAAAAAAAAGATATTTCATCTGAGAATTGCCTTAAGTGCTGCTTTGTCATTTGAACAGGAAAAGACCTGCATGCATTATTAGTTATACCTCAAAAAAGTCTCATGTGACTTGCCCAGATTTATTTTGCTATATCTGCGGTTGTATATTTGTGAATCAGAACAGTATTAAAATGAGTCTGAGAAGGAGTCAGAATGCAGGACACCTCCACAAGTACGTTGCCATACTTATGGGTGGGAAATGGCAACTGTAAATATCACTGACTTCAAGGCTTAATAATGCTTTTGGCAGTCCTTTAGCTCTGGTTTAAGATGTCTCTGACACATAATCCCAAGTGGTTTTTACTCTCCTTCAAGGAATATTAACAAACGTTGGCTATTTACTGAATAAAATGTTTGTCAGCTTGGTATCCAAAAAGTGTAACTGAGTAAACAGCAATATTTGTGTGTTATTCCCAAGTGGAAAATCATACTCTAGAGAGGGCATCACAAATTAGGAAAACAGAATATCCAGATTCCTGGTTGTGGCTAATACTGGTCTGCTGAGCAGCCGAACAGGATGCATAAGGGACAATGTTTAGAAAGACTGAACTTACTTCAGTACTTACAAGCGTAGGTTCTTGTTCCTTCTAAAACAAAGGCACCTCATTCCCCCTCATGCCTCACAAAAAAAAAAGAAAAAAAAAAGATGAAGGAATGATAGATTTAATTTCTATGATCTGAGAATTAAGTTTGCTTTTTTATCACTTTGAAAACATAATGAATATTAATTTTTATCTCCTTCTTTCATAGAAGCACTCCTAGAAGTACAAGAGAAGCTATGATGTCTTCAAACATCTATTGACAGGTAAGAGTTATCTTTACATATTTATCTAACAGCCTTTGGAGATTGTCTTGGTTTGCACTTGCTTGAATGCCACATCCAAAAAACCAGGGTTTGGATTTGTGATCAACACATGTGCCAGATCTTTGCCCAAAAATAATGTAGAAGACCTGATGTTTCTGACCTTCCATCTAAGAAAGGCTTTTGGGAGAGAGAAGACAAAAATCTGGCTTGAATCAAGTTGCCTCTCGCTTTTTCTCTGTATAAATATATCCTTAATGGTCTTTTCAGAACTAGCTTTCTAACAGTGAACAACATGTTGCAATTTCAAATAAATATTTATTTTTTGTAACATACTAGCTGTGTGGTTCAGTAAGCAAATGCATTATTTTAAAGGGCTCTAGTTTTCTAATATTTCTTTTCTATGAATGATAAAAAGCTGAACATTCCTATTATAAGGAACTATGCATGAAACATTTTTCACTCCGAAGTTGGAAGTTTTAGCAGCATCCCAATTCATTCTTGAAAATGAGGTTGCTTTGAACTCAATCAATTTAAATAGTGATGGATGCTAACAAATGTCTGCTGTCACTGTAATTTGCAGTGTCTAAGTCCATCAGGAAAGGAGAAAGCCCTTGGCCCCAGATCTGTTATTTTTGTTTAGTCCTTCAGAAAGACTTTGAAGTAGATAGTTGCTTTTGTCTGTGTCTGCAGTTCAGTCCCAAAAGAACCTAGAAGAATAGAATGATTTTGTTGAATAATTACTAAAGATAATGTTATGGAAGGATTTTAAGTATCCCACTGCTGTTTAATACATAAATTCCTGGTAGAAAGGTAAAAAGGGCAAGTGACAAGATCAAGAGGACTGTTGTCTTGTGACTCTTCAGACTGGTAATAGCATACTGTCTTAATCTACTCCTGTTGTTGATGTTCCTGTCATTATATAGTCTTTAAAAAAGCCTTCTAAATAGGTGGGAAAATCATCAGCAAAAAGATCTTGTTCACAAGATGACTGAATTGCACATATTGCAATTGACAATTGCAAACTGACTTTATGGTTCTGTTCTGTATGAGTTATGTCTTTCTCCTTCCCTGCTCCAGAGAGGAAATAAGTCTGGTTTTGCTGTTAAAGGAAAAATAGCTGCTTCAGCACAGGGACAGGCCAAGATGCCAGCTGATACACAGGTGTATTCCTTATAGCTACATCTGAAACATCAGTGTCTGCTAGTTACCAGTGACCCTCCCTTTCTGTGGGATTTTTCTCTAGGAAGAAGGAGGGTTGTGGTTTTTTCCTCTAAAGTTGAAATGGGCTTTTGTCTGATCATTCCATATGTTCCATATTCTGGACCATCCCCATCACAGATGTTCCTCTCTATGCATTTAAACTGGGTTTCAGCTCATTCGGCTTCAGCACTTGACTTTAAAAGGCAAACAAATCAAATCCCTTTCTTGAGGGTATAATGCATCATTTTCCACTCTTTGACTGTGCATTATCTTCTTTTACATTTCATCACATCATCAAATTCTAACTTCCTGCATCTGTGTTGGCTAATTAGTGCCTTGGCTTTAAGCCTCCTCCTATCAAAAATATACATTTATTTTTTTTAACTAGTCAGTGTCTTTATTTTATACGAAGTGTTCTGAGTGTGTTTAATGAAAAGGGTGATTTCTCTAAAGTGGACATAACAAAGAAAAGTGAAAAGATTGGGACATGGAAGTGTGGAGGAGAAAGTTGGATCTTCTCACTAGAAGCAAGTAGGGCTAGTGCTTCAGTGGCAGCAACCAATTAGGTTGGACTAAATGCAGTGAAGTATGTAAAAATAAAAGTCACTTTTTCTCAAATGCTGTTTCCCAGAGAATGAGACCAACTAAAAAAAAAAAAAACAAAAAACCA